>JAJMAO010000014.1:0-169547 GCA_030572575.1 Scheffersomyces insectosa
CTTTAGTATTTAGAAACGTAGACTAGACAAAATTATCGCGCCTTAATTTAGGCTACTTGAGCGAAATCTTGTTAATGGGGGTGCGAATATTGTCTGGAAAATACTGTACATTACACTGTTAGCCTTGTCGATTGAAAATTGCAAAACAATTTGATGTCATCATTGATAAATAAATACTCATACCAAAAGAGAAAACGTAAAGAAGAATTGAACTAAGAAAGCTTTGGTTTAAAATTGTGAACTAGAATTGAAATTAGACGGAGTCGGCAACCCTGGCACCCTTCTCAGTATAAATGAAATCAGGCTTAAGATTCTCGATTGATTCTTCTCCTGACTTCTTTCTCTCAAAGTCGTCCTCCTCATTGTGGAATGAATATTCATCAAGAACATCATCTCTCTCGATACCTAAGTCGGCACCTCTGTTTTCTGGACCAAGAAGGATAACAATAATCTGGTAGGCACAAACACAACCCATGAAGATAGCCATAGTTTTACCGTAGTCATAGACTCCAGGCTGTCCTTCAATTGGGAAACGCTCTCCAATAGTGGCTTCGATTGTAGACGATGCAGAAGAGCACAAGTTACCTAACTGATAAGCAACACCGGTAACGAATGATCTAAACTGTGGTGGAGACAATTCCGATAAGTGGATTGGAACCACACCCCAAGCACCTTGGACACCGAATTGAAGACCGAAAGCAGAACCAGCATTTGGAATGAAGGCCCATGGATAAATAAGTGCACCAGCAATAACAGTTGCAATCAAGATGGCAAGTCTACGACCAATGAAAGTGGACAAGTGAGCAACAACAACACCTCCAAGACAAGCTCCTAAGTTAGCAGCAACATTTGCAACCGTAGATCTGTCATGACCAAATCCATATTGAGCCGTCAACATAGTTGGGTACAAATCCTGAGAGCCGTGAGATGAGAAGTTGAAACCTGCCATCATCAACACACAGTAGATAACAATTAACCAGTATTGCTTAAGAGCCTTGCGACCCTGTGACTTGAACTCGGCTATCTTTGACTTCTTTGAAGCAGCACTTTCTTCAAATCTCTTCTTTTGTCTCAAGAAGGAGTCGGTTTCTGGGAAACAAAGTCTCCAGGTCATGAAAATAAGACCAACACCAGCGCTGAAGAAGAAGACATTTCTCCAAGAAGTTGTGTCAGCGATAGCTCTTTGGAACACAACTGCCAACAAGTAACCGAAGGCATAACCTTCCTGGAAAATTCCTGATAAAATACCTCTGGTTTTACGAGGGGTGTCACTCAAGGCTTCAGCAGCACAAATACCGAATAAACCACCCATAGCAATACCGAAAAGAGCTCTCACAGCTAAGAATTGCTTGTAAGTCTTGACAAAACCGGTACCAATTTGAATGACACTCAAAAGCCCCAAGTTGATGATGTATGGCCATTTTCTACCACGAGTGTCACCAATAAGACCGAATATCACGGCACCGACAGTTCTCAACATCAACACTAATGTGATACCCCAAGAAATTTCTTTGACAGAGCAATCCAAGGACTCGGCGATGTTGGTGACATTCAAAGAAACAGTGAAGAAATCAAAGGCATCCCAGGTCCATGCCCAGAAACCAAGGAAAAAGAAGTTCCATTGTCTCCAAGTAAGTTCTCTCAAGCAGGCAAATGGGTTGTAGATGTCACTCCATGTGTAGTTGTCTAACTCCTCTTTTGGTACGAACAACTTAGGAATTCTGCTTCCAAAGTAGCCGGAGATAGAATTCCACGAAAAGTTTGGTGGTTTGATAATATGAGCATTATGATCACGGACCTCCTGTGACTGGATGGTGTGGATAGACTTTTGTTCCGACATGGTTCCGTTGATTTACCTATGGCAAGCAGCTGTTATAACCAACGAAGATAATGATAAAACGAAACTGGAATGTGAAACTAGAGAAATATGGTCCTATTTATAAATTCCTGATACAAAAGACAAACAATGAAATAATGTCTGGACGTCCTCTGCCCTTCTCATCACTAGCTACGCTGTGACTCCATAATATGGGGCAAAACTTTTTTTTTTCTGTATTTGTCCATAGCTGTGGACCCGTTCCACTTTTTTTGGCAACCCATTATTATACAGCGCTTATCTGTGACAAGCAAAATAGTGCGACATAAGCGGACCGCGTCATTTTGCACAATATTTTTCTATATGTGTCAGCCATATGAATGCACATAGTCCCTGCCAAAGTGTCCGTGCGTCTCCGGTGGGGTAGAACTCCTCTGGCAGTATTTCCATTAAGTAAGTTTGCCCAGCGGAAGAGAGTTCTTTTTGCCGCGCCGGAGTACCTCAAGTTAGTGTACACCCATTTATGCACTATTCTGCTTAATTCTCCGCAAGCAACTGTTGAGCGATGTCTAGAAATGGCCCGTCTTTGTATGTTCCTCATTACACAAAATTTTTTATTTTCTGCTTGTCGGAGTAAGCCAATTGGCTTTTTTTCTTGTTATGCGGGGTCAGTAGTTCCCCAAAAAATATCATTAGGAGAGAATGGATGGACTCCGGAAGATTTGAAAAAGGTCTCAGAATGTTGCTCTCCTTATGAACCAATGTCTCAATAAAATCCTATTTGAAATACGAAAAGCGAAATACGAATTAAGTACGGCTACAGATCTCTCTAAATCTATAAACATCCGTGGTCATTCGCCATAGGCATAAATAGTAAGATCTCAAATTCTAAATATGTAGCAATAGCAGAAAAGGAAAATTGTTCGGGCGGTTAGCGTTGCAACGAAGCTATCCCCCAACATTTCCTGCAAGGAGGAAACTTAGGATAAATGCTACCCCGGAGAGGCACCTTTTATTTTCTGCAACAAAAACATTTGATGCACTTCTTAATTCATTTGATGCAATCAATAAGTGATGGTGGAATACGTCGCTTAGGACTCCTGTAACATAGTAGATGTTGGATAGACTCTTACGTGGTCTTCTCTATGCTCGATCTAAGGGTAGTTAACAATAAGAGCTATAATAAATTTTCGCTTCCATTACGGTTTAAATCCATCTCTAAACACTTCTAATGCAATATGATTCTACATTCACTCAAGTTACCCCTAAGCAGACCTTCTAGGAAATAATATTAATGAATTGGTGCATCAACGTTTGGGGGACGGTTGACAAAAAGTGAGAGGGGCCATATGAGGAAAGTGATTTGCGCTCCATTTCTTGGCACTGTCCTAAATACTGGTATTCATGAGTCCATTCTATAGCATCCCGGGGTTCACCGACGGAATTTCTGGAATCCTGCTAACTAAGTGATTAAACAGTACAAACCCCGTCTATACAAAGAATCGGAGTTAGCGCCGCGTCGTATCTTGCTAAAAGCTCCCCCAACTAATTTGTAATGTGCCATACTGAAGACAAAATTGTACTACCAACGAGTGCAGGCACCCGATGTAGTAGCGTTTTCAGTTCACACATTTCTCTTGCAAATGCGTAAATTCTTCACCAATGGTGGGGAGTGAAACAAGAACGGGCGTCTGCGGAAGAAGTTGCTCCTGCTCCGTCTCCACCCTTTATTTTGGTGCAAAGAGACATTGTGGATATGGATTATTGGGTCTGGAGTACTTTGACCAAGACTACCCCACTACGTCGTTGATACCACTCCACATTCCATAGGGAGCTCTAGTTCAATGAATTTTGCATCCCTCACGAAATCTCTACATCCATCAGCCTTGAAATCTCTATTAATGATATAGCAGAGGTTGTTATTTCATTCGTAAATCAAAAGGCTGCAACAACTGCTGCGTTTGGAAATTGGTTGCGAATTCCAAACTTTGAATATACCAGCTAGTTGTTGTCCCGTTTACAAAGTAGCTACGGATAAAAATAGTAAAATCACTTACCGGCTTTTCAACCGGTTTTCTACATGTTCCGTATCCGAAAGTATAATTCTCATTTCATTCATATTACATATTGTACAACTTCGCTGCATATCTAGGTCCTATCACCGTTTCCCCGCTACGAAGAAACATCGCTCAAGATAAGATGTGGGCTGGCCCCTTTTTGCTTGGTTGCAGATCTAGAAAACAAAGGGATGCTAGAACCCGGGGTTCATTGTGAATCCCGCTTATGTTTGTACTTTCCCCACAACTGCGGCATTGCTTAAATTTTGCAACAATTACCGAAGTGAAAAATTGCTTGGAAGTGACAGCACACGTACAAATCGGAACATATCTTCATTTGAAATTGTCTATTTGTAAATATATAGTTACCGGGCAATAATAAAGAGCAGTTAGTGAAATGGGGTGACATTGATGAATGTGGGGTTGGGTATGTTGAAATATAATACAATGATGAGTTAATCGAAGGGGGTACCAAGCTTTGTTCGTCCAGTTGTAAAATAGAAGACAGCTAATCTAGATCAGTGATTTTTTATCCCTTCTTGCTTCCGATCGCTTTGAGCCAATTTTTTGGGAAGCGGAATCAGCTTCTACGTTGACGGTAACGGACGATTCTCTTGAACAAGTCGTCCACATCCAATTCGATTTCACTAATAAATTCATCTAAAATCAGTTTGTCACGAATGTATCTATCACAATCGTTTGCAATTACAAACAAATCTGGTTCATTACATTCGCGTGAAAGACGATTAACGAATTCCACGATGGATTTTCTCTCAATAAATGTCTCATGGTCAATTTCATCACGGATCCAGCTAGTTCCCCAATTGTTGACTCTTGTTTCGATAGATGGAACAATTTTATACCACTCTTCCAAGATCTGGTAAATAGTATATATGTCGTGGTCCATATCAATTATTGGAGGATGAGAGCTATGCACAAGTCCAGGAGACTCTGTTTGAGCTTGCTGGGTAAACTTTTGTGGCCCACTTTCCAAATAACTATTGAAGACGTCCAATTTTTGTTGCACTTCTTTAGCAAGTGACACGATTGGTCCCAATGATTCTGGGCCCTTTGAAAGTTTGGTGGCCTCATCAACTCTTGCTCTTACTATTTTATCAATATCAGCTCTTGTTTCTTTGAACATGGTCTTGAGAAATACTGACAAGTCTTCTTTCTTTATTGATTTCTTCTTCGTCTTGGGTTCCCCATTTTGAGTTGTGGGTGGTGTTGGGGCATGCTGAGGTATAGCAGTCTTATTATCCGTAGTGGAGTATGTAGATGATGGTGAGTCTGCTGGCACATTTGGCATAGCAACTAGTCTTCGTTTTGGTGGTCCAACAATGCCTGTTTCCTTAAATATTAAGTAGTCCAAAGCAAGCTGCCTATTTGGGATTTCTTTGTTTTGCAAGTGGTATACCAAAAAATTAATCTCCTGCAATTTACTGAAAGCTGGATCCATCTTTCTTAGTCTAATAAATGGCTTGTTGCTGTTACTGATGGAAAATTGCTCCTCATAAAATTCCTTCATCAACTCACCTGTGACGAAGAAGTTGTCTAAATTCTTCTTACAACAGAATCTGATATAGTGTTTAAAAGTTGTGATGTATCTCTTTCTGGTCTCGAAACCAAGAGATAACAAACGTGCCTTTGCTTCTGAGTTGGTGAGAACCTCCTCATCAAACTTCTTGAACATCCTAATAACGTCCTCGGTATCCTTACTCATTATACGTTTGTTTATTTTGATGTTTTCCCTGTTTACACGATACTTCCTCTTAGTCTTACCTGCTACTTCTTCTGTTTCTGAGGATGTTGTCTCGGACACCGAAACTGGCGAGTCCAGTTGTACAACTGCCTTCTTGTCTATTTTATGAGATATTATTGACGTGATGGGTATACGCCCGTTTTTCGTCACTACACCAGTGGTACTCGACATAGTAGAATTACCACTATTTGTGCTAGCAGCTTCTACTGCAGCTGCAGCTGCTGTAGCAGCTAAAGGACCCAAATCAATCTCCGATGAAGATCCATTGGATCCAGCCGTCAGTGACGGCGTCGCCTTCTTTTTCTTGGTTTCTACCGTTGTATTGGTGTCTACTGCTACTACCTTTTTCTTTCTTCCTCTTGTTTCCACTTTTTTAGGTGGTGCTACATCGGCGTCGGTGTCTTCGATGGGGACCTTTCTCTTTCTGCCCCTGGTTTTCTTGACCGGCTCCTCGTTCGTCTCCAACCCCGATACTGCAGTATCTTCTGCTTCAACATCATTTTTCGTGCCATTGGTGTCTTTGCTCACCTTAGCACCTCTTCTCGTGGCAGCGATGTTTTTCACCTCCTTTCCGCTTTCACTCAACTCCACGGAATTCTGTCCCTTTGCGCTTGATCTTGTGGCTACCATGGCGATTCGGAGCCGACGCCTGTTTTCTTCGTGCTTGTTTTATACGCTGCTGCTCGCTGCTGGTCGCTGCTGGTTCCTCTTTTGCACGCCTACAATAAAACACACTAGATCTTCTCACTGGTCCAGAAATCAAATCCTGAAATCAGGTTTCCAAATTTAAAATTTTTTTCCCTCCTTATTTTTTCCAACCCCCCTCTTCTGTCAGTGTTAGAGCTACATGTACATATGTACAGTATAACGGAACAAATGACGTACAACGAGCAGAAACCAGGTACACAGCGTGCGGGAAAAGGGGGGTTTTGGGGGAGAGGTGGGGATGTTTGGAGAAGAGATAGCAGGAGGACGAGGAGGAGGAATGACTACGGTGCTGGTGTGCTATTGCTTTTAACATCGAACTGGAGCTTGAAGTGACTGCTACTGCTGCACAGTTCTGGCCTGGACCTGGAATGGGAGGGTGCGTGCTTCGAATGGCAGATGTGCTCCGTAACAAGCGGATGGTGATTTTTCAGATTGCGCAAACTGGAATGGGAGCAACGTGCAAATCTGTGATGAGCCCCCTGGTGTGATGAAATGCTACACGGTCCGGTTCGGTTATGTTACCATACAATTCCCCTATTTAGGTTCTAGATTGTGAGGAATTGTAGATAATAGCCCCGCCGGAGGCTCTTCGCTTGCGCAGACCATTCCAGTGGACTTGCAGCGTTGCATTATTGTTTCGGTATACGTCATCCGGAGTCTTGGATATACGTTTCTTGACACCGCTACAGTACCGTCATTGAACACCACTGTATCAGCTTGTGACAAGTGCCAAAAATCATAAAACCGTGTGTCGTGCAACTCCGAAAATATACGGACAGAAACTATCTGATGTATATTGAATAATCATCTGCAGCAGAGATGCGATTTGTCACGTCGAATGCCGCCTTTCTTGCAGAATAGCAATGTCCGAATTTCAGAAGGCCAGCATGCCGGCGAACGACCTGATCTCCAATCGAAGTGGTTCTAACTATTCAACTATTCGCTATTCACGCCTCATATTGTCCTACATTAAGCCTCATGTCATTAAAGACACTAGCCACATATTAAGGGGTGGTGTATAAAGATAACTCACTGACACTAAAAAATAATACCAGACCGTTGAGAACAAAATACGCACGTACGCGATGGCCGCACTTGTGAAAATACCCCCTAAGACGAGAGACACAGTGACGAGAAGAGTAGATAGCACCAGCACCAGAGGCGAAGTCTGGGTTTTTAGAGTCCAGAAATGGTACTTCGTGCTTTAGAAGTGCTGGGAATTAATTCGGGGAATTAAATCGGTCGGAATAGGTAAATTGTCCCGTGCTGTTATCTAATACCGCTTATGCGCTTACGCTCAACCCCCTTGCAACCGTCCCAATACAGAGTGAAATTCGACTAATTTGTAAATTTTAACTCCCCACGCTGAGATGCCGATGACATATCTTCAACCCACGCTCCATGAATATGCGTTTATAGACTACTTTGCATTTATATGCTACATCTACTTCTGGTAATCGGCTTTCTGTTAAACATCCGTTTTAAAATGAATTTTCTATTTAATCCTATCTATGTAAATTAAGGCACAAAAGAATTATAGTTTATGCAAGCCCGGTAACAGGCACTGCTTTTGGGTTGTGATTCATTAGTCATTGTGGTCCGCCTATATTCCAGCTATAAGTTTAATTCAACTTGGCTCTCTCGCGTAACAACTTTAATTCGTTGTCCGACTTTTGAGAACCTTTTTCGATAATCAAATTACGTAATAACTTGTTTTCCATCTCCAATTGTTGAATCTTGACCTCAAACTCCTTGATAAGCTCGTTCAAAGAGAATATTTTGTTTTCCATTTGCTTTTCCTTTAACTTCTTCTTAATTCTGAAACGGGCTGAAGCCGCCGTATTGCGTCTGCGTTTGTCTAGCTCGGCATGACCGTTCATCGCCGAAGGAGTTACAGTACCATCGATGTTGTGATAGCTTGACAACGACGAGCTTGTACCCATGTTACTTATGGTGTCTTCACTTGAGTTTGGAGTTTTTATCGAAAACCCATTAGGCGACGTTTGAACAGTAGACGAAGTTGGACTACCTAAGTTATTGTATGCAGATGAAGTAGATCCACGGGATTGATGCAGTGGGAAAGGATTATGGTCATCTATTCCGTAGAGTTGACTGTGTTGTCTTACTGGCGAGTAGCTAGCAAAATTTTGGCTTGCCAACAGGGCTCCAAATGAAGACTGTTCCTGTTTGATATGAGCATGAGAAATTTGCTGTCTATGATTCTTAGACTGGCCTGGAATGCTATTACCTAAGCTAGTCTGGTGCTGGGCAATCAAAGCACTAAGCAAATCTATTTGATTTTGTGACAAACCAGCTGAAACTAAGGACGACTTAGCTCCGGGCGGAACAGGGAACTTTGGCAACTTAGAAACATCTCCTAGTATTCCCGTTGGTTCCTCCTGTGATGGTAGTATGTGTTTTTGGACCTGGAGCTGGTTCGTTATGGCTGGTGAGTTGTTTGAAGATGAGTCGATGCTTAAGGGGGTATTGTTTAATAATGGGTCATCAGCGTTTTTGAAAATAACTTCGTTTTCATGGCTGTTGTGATTACTGTGACCGTTGTGGTTGTTATGATTTTGGTTCATATCATCGTCCTCATCGTCGTAGTTATGGTTCTTTGGCTTGTCCTCATCGGGGAAGATGAACGAGTCATCTGCAAAAGCCGCCAAGTCGATGGAGAGCTGTCCGTCCATATCCAAGTTAGGAGTCAAGTCTCCGGCTGAGGATGACGTACCGTTATTCATGAACGTGTCGATGTATACCAACTGCTCAAGAAGCGCTGAGCTCGTCGAGGTGCCGTATTTATCGTTATTGTTGTGGTCGCTCATCTTGTGTTGTGCTTACTGTACTACTACTGTTTTGCAGTTGTTTTTTGCACCTCTTAGCTTGTGTTCTGTCTTTGAAAATTAACTGTTGACTACCGTTGGCTGAAAAATCTGGACGTATTTGTCTCTCGCCCGTACACGCCGATGTGTATACACCCTTATATATATATCTTCATCCAGAATGGATCATAGGCGCCTTGGTGAATTATAGCATCCACAATTAATCAATCCTTGTTACTGATTTTCTATGTGCAGTGCTGGACTTCCGAAAAAGCAGCAACCACAATTCCTTAAGTATGGCAGTGGTGCTATAAGTGATAGAATAGGTAGGAGACTGGGCCAGATAACACAATGACACGTGACTTCAAGTATTTTAGGACAAATTTTCCGGTTTTTGCAGACTATCCACAGTTTGACAATTATGGTTTTGTGGGTGCGGATAGATAGGGTCACGTGCGATTGTTGCAGTTGGCACGGGTGTTGTACGGGTGTTGTACGGTGTTGCAGTGGTTGTTGGGGTTGCAGTCGGTGGCAGTGGGCACCGAGAATTGGGGGCACAAGGTGAATGAGAGAGGGCCGGATTGACAACGAGACGGCAAAGTGGCTGGAAAACTCCCTTGTAACAGCTGGAAATTGATTCATACAATGGGACAGATCACAATGGATCAAAGATTCGAAGGCGCGGGCTCCCAGTATTATCGAGTGGAGCAAATACGGACTAAAAGCATGTCTAAATTAAACCTAGTGTTACAGTTGTACTTCGGTCGTATGTACCTATCCGGAAAGTTTTGTATTAATAAGCATGGTTGACATTCCACCGCTCTCCGTTTCCGCTTCTCTCTCTTGGCAAGTAGCTACCTGTTCAAGGGGTACATTTTCTTCAAAAGTGGAGAGCGGGTATAATCAACACATCCTGGGGCGACCTATTGAGCAATTTGACTTCCACAATTGTAAATGGGACCACTATTGGTGTTTTAACAGGTCCTCTCTTGTTGGCTTGTTTTGGATAAGATTACCATTCCATGTCCTCGGCAATGAAATACTGCCAAGAATGGAAAGTCGTACCAAAATTTTGCAATTAATTGAAGGGCCCCGTATTTGTTCTTTTGACGTAAGATTAAGCTTCCAATTGTTTGTAATTTCCCTCGTACAGCGCAGTCGTCATATTCAAATCTGCAACGGACTCATTCTGCAAAGCACCCTTCAATTACAAATCGCAGCCAAAATATGTTGCAATTTTGATCACGTGCCACCAGTCTAGTTTCTTGTTCGGGGCCTCTCATAAGTGGGAAAGGAACTTGATTGAATGAAACTCTTGATGCTTGTGAAGGTCGATATAGCTAATCTACGAGTGATGTGCTTATGGGAATAACAGTAACTATTGAAGAATTATTAATGCTGTGTTGTTTGAATATAGTGGGATATCTTCGGTCAGGTGGTTTGTTGCAAAACTAAATGAGGTTTAAATTGTCGTTTTACTGATGAATCAACTCCTGGATCAAGGAAATTTTATCTTTTACTCATGAAAATGTGGATTATCAGGGGGTGAATCATGTAGTATGGCTGGAAGCACAATTGATTGAAGCATTTTATTTGTAATAATATGATTTTGCTGTTAAAGCAGAGCAATTTAGTCTTTTTTCGTAGCGTATATCATTTGACTACAATTGCAATTCTTAGGACTCCTTCGACATTTGAATTGTCAACCTCGTCATTGGAGACTTCTTTGTACACCTGGATTTGTAGTTGATGATGTTATATTTAATATTTTATAGAACTGTCATAATTTCGGATTTTGGGTTCAAATTCGCAAAAATGCAAGACTGATTGTTTGCGTGAAATGTTAAAAGTTAAAGGTTTTAAGGACAGCATGAATTAAGCACTTACATCTGCTTATTAGTGCTCACTACATTACCCTTACACCCCCTATGATATGACAATGTTACGAGCAATGAGATCTATGGACCACACTCTAGTCCCACTCTTGGTGTAAACTCCCTTAGAGCCACGAACTGAACACTCAGTCTATATTTCCAATCTGAGCTATCTCCACACAAAGCTACATCAGGACGGTACACAATCTTATCTTCTTATGTTTTTACTTTTATTTATTAGAACTAAACTATAAACTATCAGAAAAATATGGATATTCGGAAAGACGTTAGGACATAAGATTACGATAGCAAATCTGACAACCCGTCCAGCCGAATGCTATTTTTCAGCTGTAAAATGCGAAATGCGACAAGAGTCGATCTATGTGACTTCCTCCCATCCTGAGTATGAATTGAAAAGGTATGCGACCTAGCAGTCTCTACCCCATGATTATTAAGAAAAATCAACGCTAATATTTGAAAACCTCCCATGTATTTATGTGTAACCTTTTATGTTAAAATACCTTTTATAGTCGCTCTACGACTTCATTGTTACAGAAATGGCACAAGCATCTATTTGCTTATTATTCAGTGGTTTCTGACACTAATGAAGTTTCCAGATCTAACAGCCAATGGAGACTGGTTGGTGATCTTTAATCTGTATTCAGCAAAGGATCTGAAAGTATTGCCGTTGGTTGGTTGCCATTTAGAACCATTGCTAGCGGCAGCCACTGGAGTTGCAGCCGAGGTAGCAGTCTTGGTGGACTTGATAAATTGTGCGGCGGTTTCCTTTTGGAATTGCAACCTGTTGATAGAGGAAAAAGCTCTGCGGAAGTACATTGTTATTTTACTCTTAATTGTTGATGATGGCAAATTCTGTTCTACAGATTTATCATTAGAAGGATAACCACAGCTTTATATATGTGAAAAAAAAACTGAAAATATGCTCTCTCTCAAAAAAAAAGAATAAAAATAATTACCAATTTTCGGCTGAAAGAAAAAAATTGCACCACCAGACCAAACCACAGTAGCTTACTAAACTACGTTAGCTTACTAACGTACGATCGCAAACAAACGTCATGCTTGAGGGCAATAGCGCCAAAAGGGGCAGATAACTGGCCGTTTAACCCAGGAGGAGATTAGGGCTCAATTTCGAAGAGTGGGGTGGTCGGCTGAGGGATAACCTTAAAATTTTGGGTCCATTCGGAGTAGGTTATAGGAGGTTTTACTGGAGTTAACAGTCCCCTCCTTCACAGGGTTTTGTTCCCAATCCCAGTAGAATTACATAGAGTAGCTTAGCGCGATGCAATAAAATTTTCTCCCGTACCCCTTTACTCCTTAGCTGGAAGGTAGATAACGGCACTACTACTGCATTAGTTATACCGAAGGTGCAGACCCCATATTGACCGAGCTGCAAAAGAGGGGGATTTGCACAAACGGAACACGAGTGGAACGGTGTTTCAAGTCCGTTGTGGTTCGTTCCAAAAACCATTTTTCTGCGCTATCGGATATGGCTATCCATACCTTAATATGGTTCCTGTACATCTTCTGATTAAACTGTTATCTTGATCCACTCAGATTCGAGGATTGATGTGCAGGACTGAAAACTTGTTGCTGTAATATGTTCTCTGCTCTTGGTCTAGCGGGCCGGTGGTGTTAAGAACTGTTCACGTGAACCAGCTTTGGATATGGTCGAAAAACACCACGTGATACCACATGCCAAGATGGGACAACGGAACGTAGTCTGATCCATTGTTCGCAGCCACTATTGCAACCTACAATTAACATAGGTGTTTAGAGCCCGTTCTGCTCGAAATCAATGATTCAGTCACGTGATGAAGCCATATATTTCACGTGAGCCAACAACGTTAAATGAGGCAAGTGCCATGCAGGACTGGAGCAGTCCCATCCACCTTCCTTGTAGCTATGGACAATATAACCAAAGGTAGTGCCCTAAAGAGGGGTTGTTATCTCGCCCCATTCTTGGACGATGCTCTTTTGGGATGCAGAGCCCAATAGAAGTAGAAAAGAATAAAGCAGCGATATTTGTAGGATCGTGAGGATCGATTTTAGCGGAATCAGTTTATTTGTCACCTTTGAAAATTTTTATCCAGACAGTGCAAAGAACTGTCCAAAGCACATTTCTCTGAGTCTAATTGTAATTTTCCACGTCTTGCCGGAGAAGCAGCAAGGGCCAGATGTGCCTTCGGTGGGCACTAACCGCGGACTATATGTACGCCTTGTATTGTAAGCCAGGATTTGTCCTCGGACTTTCCTGCCCCAAAATTATTTTCTTCAGATGACTCAAGCAATTCGAATATTACTGTTATCTAACGAAGTACTATGATAATTAATTAGAGATAACTACCGCTAAGTGGTCAATTTTAAGTTATTATGTGTCTATTGCGGAGGGTGTCATTGTACATTGGGGCTGCGATGATAAGGACCTCTAATCCAGTAATAATTGTAGTGATAGTAAAATTTGTTCTCCCTAATTTGATTCCTCGCAATATGGATCTTTTTGCCGGTAGCCTTAAACTCGCTGGCGTCACTACAGCAGCATGGACGAACAATAGCCCGACAGAATAAGAGCAACAACAGTAATGGCCAATGTATGGGGTACTACTGGCTGGCCCCATGCCCAGCGGAATTCTGACTCATTTGGGGGTCCCCCACCTGGCGCGGCCAATGAGAGAACACCATCAGTCGGCGTCGGAGTGTCCTGCCAGTCACAATACGAACTTTGCTACCACAGCAGTAAGGTAATTACGATTGTCCATGCCGTATACGGGACCCCACCATTTCAATTGGGTGCCAATGGGCTGTATTACCACTATTGCAGGCACCGTTGTTCCATGCCATGGCCGATCCCGTTAGGTAATTAATATATTAGACTGTTTAGCACTGGCGTTGCAGGCTTTTGTCCATTACTGCCGTATTGCAATATTATTGCATCACCTTTATTATTTGTATTGAAATTACTCTCCGGTCTCATCACAAAACCCATTAGCCCGATGGTGTATGTCCGCCCTATAAATTAATTGGTCAATGGCTTGACCCTTATTCTGGATTAGTAGTACTGTAGGCTTAATTTTCTTGTTCTTTTGGCATTTGGTTGATAATTTCCAGCTACGAATAATTTTCATATCGGTATCTCCATCTCACATACTTGTACATAGAGGTATTTTATATATATATATATATATCTTTCCTTCTTTCTTTCCGAGACCTTCGCTAATATTTGGCTTTTGCTTGCTTGTGCCTTTTCTTTATCTTATTGTTGTACACTCCGGCGGCTTCCCCAATTGTTCTTCGCCAGTGTCTCGACCTATAGATCTACCTCTTCTTGCAAATCACTTCGTCAAGAATCACCTCCACTACTGGTTCCATCGGTGAGATCTACCCAATTGCCATCGGACTGCTACTCTACGCTCATCTCGTTGATAGCTCCGCATCCATAGCAGAGATAAGACCATTTGATATCGTCATCTCTCCCGTTTGCTAGTCCCGCTGAGCCCATTAACCTCACCCAATTGGTCTTCTTTCAACCACTAATACTGCCCCAATCAGCCCAATCACCATGTCCACTGCTCACGAGTCCGACCACGCCAAGCTCAACCAGATGCGCCGTGATTCCACCGTCCTCGGCCCAATGAACAAGATTCTTGTCGCCAACAGAGGTGAGATCCCTATCCGTATCTTTAGAACCGCCCATGAGTTGTCAATGCAAACCGTGGCCATCTACTCTCACCAGGACCGTTTGTCGATGCACCGTTTGAAGGCCGATGAGTCCTACGTCATCGGCAAGAAGGGCGAGTTCTCTCCTGTCGGCGCCTACTTGCAAATCGACGAGATCATCAAGATCGCCAAGACCCACAACGTCAACATGATCCACCCTGGTTACGGGTTCCTCTCTGAAAACTCCGAGTTTGCCAGAAAGGTCGAGGAGGCCGGCATCGCCTGGATTGGCCCATCGTACAAGACCATCGACGCTGTCGGAGACAAGGTCAGTGCCAGAAACTTGGCCATTGCCAACAACGTCCCTGTTGTTCCTGGTACACCGGGCCCAATTGAAACCGTCGAAGAGGCTGAAAAGTTCGTCGAGAAGTACGGTTATCCTGTTATCATCAAGGCCGCGTTTGGTGGTGGTGGTAGAGGTATGAGAGTCGTCAGAGACGGCGATGACATCGGCGATGCCTTCAAGAGAGCCACTTCCGAGGCCAAGACCTCGTTCGGTAACGGTACCTGTTTCATCGAGCGTTTCTTGGACAAACCTAAGCACATCGAGGTCCAATTGCTTGCAGACAACTACGGTAACGTGATCCACCTCTTCGAGAGAGACTGTTCCGTCCAGAGAAGACACCAGAAGGTCGTTGAGATGGCTCCAGCAAAGAACTTGCCAAAGTCCGTCAGAGACGCCATCTTGACCGATGCCGTCAAGTTGGCCAAGAGTGCCGACTACAGAAACGCCGGAACGGCCGAGTTCTTGGTCGATGAGCAGAACAGACACTATTTCATCGAGATCAACCCAAGAATTCAGGTTGAACACACCATCACCGAGGAGATCACCGGTGTCGATATAGTCGCTGCCCAGATCCAGATCGCTGCCGGTGCTTCATTGCAGCAATTAGGTCTTTTGCAAGACAAAATCACCACCCGAGGATTCGCTATCCAGTGTCGTATCACCACCGAGGACCCAGCCAAGAACTTCCAGCCAGATACCGGTAAGATCGAGGTTTACAGGTCTTCTGGTGGTAACGGTGTGAGATTGGATGGTGGTAACGGATTTGCTGGTTCCATCATCTCGCCTCATTACGATTCCATGTTGGTCAAGTGCTCCACTTCTGGTTC
The DNA here is from genome assembly GCA_030572575.1 of Scheffersomyces insectosa. Classification (NCBI taxonomy): domain Eukaryota; kingdom Fungi; phylum Ascomycota; class Pichiomycetes; order Serinales; family Debaryomycetaceae; genus Scheffersomyces; species Scheffersomyces insectosa. Next base: position 15,891 of record JAJMAO010000014.1, read on the forward strand.
TACCTTCGAGATCTCCCGTAGAAAGATGTTGCGTGCTTTGATCGAGTTCAGAATCAGAGGTGTCAAGACCAACATTCCTTTCCTCTTGGCTCTTTTGACCAACGAGACCTTCATTTCTGGAGACTGTTGGACCACGTTCATCGACGACACTCCATCTCTTTTCCAGATGATCAGCTCTCAGAACAGAGCCACGAAGGTGTTGGGTTACTTGGCCGATTTGGTCGTTAACGGCTCGTCCATCAAGGGACAAGTCGGCGAGCCAAAATTGACCGAGGAAGCTACAATCCCAGACATTCACGACCCTAAGACTGGCGAGAAGATCGACGTCGAGATCACTGCACCTCCAAGAGGTTGGAGGCAAGTTCTTTTGGAAGAAGGTCCAGAAGTGTTTGCTAAGAAGGTCCGTGCTTTCAACGGTACCTTGGTCACCGATACCACCTGGAGAGATGCTCACCAGTCCTTATTGGCTACCAGACTTAGAACCATCGACTTGCTCAACATCGCTCCTACAACTGCCCATGCTCTTAACGGAGCCTTTTCTCTTGAATGTTGGGGTGGAGCCACCTTTGACGTCTGTATGAGATTCCTCTACGAAGACCCTTGGGCAAGATTGCGTAAGTTACGTAAACTCGTTCCTAACATTCCTTTCCAGATGTTGTTGAGAGGTGCCAACGGTGTTGCTTACTCTTCGCTTCCAGACAATGCCATTGACCAGTTTGTCAAGCAGGCCAAGGACAACGGTGTAGACATCTTCAGAGTTTTCGATGCCTTGAACGACTTGGATCAACTTAAGGTTGGTATCGATGCCGTCAAGAAGGCCGGTGGTGTAGTTGAAGCTACCGTCTGTTACTCCGGAGACATGTTACAACCTGGCAAGAAGTACAACTTAGAGTACTACTTGGACGTTGTCGACAAGATTGTCGCCATTGGTACTCACTTCTTGGGTATCAAGGATATGGCTGGTACCTTGAAGCCAAAGGCCGCTAGAATCTTGATTCTTGCTATCAGAGAGAAGTACCCAGACTTGGCTATTCACGTCCACACCCACGACTCTGCTGGTACTGGTGTCGCTTCCATGACTGCTGCAGCTGAGGCCGGTGCCGATGTCATCGACGCTGCCTCCAACTCTATGTCTGGTATGACTTCTCAGCCTTCCGTTTCTGCTATTTTGGCTTCTCTTGATTGCGATGTGCAAACTGGCTTGAACGAGTCCATGGTCAGAGAGTTGGACAACTACTGGGCACAAATGAGATTGCTCTACTCGTGTTTCGAGGCCGACTTGAAGGGTCCAGACCCAGAAGTCTACCAACACGAAATCCCAGGTGGTCAATTGACCAACTTGTTGTTCCAAGCCCAACAATTGGGTCTTGGTGCCAAATGGGTACAAACCAAGGAAACATACAAGATTGCCAACAAGCTTTTGGGTGATGTTGTCAAGGTTACTCCAACTTCCAAGGTTGTCGGAGATTTGGCTCAGTTCATGGTTTCCAACAACTTGTCTGAAGAAGACGTCAACAAATTGGCTTCCGAATTGGACTTCCCAGACTCTGTTCTCGACTTCATGGAGGGTTTAATGGGTACTCCATACGGTGGTTTCCCAGAACCTTTGAGAACCAACATGTTGGGTACAAAGAGACAAAAGTTGAGCGAAAGACCAGGTCTTTTCTTACCTCCTGTTGACTTCGCTACTGTAAAGCAAGACTTGGTCTCCAGATATGGTAACAACATCAAGGAAACCGACATTGCTTCCTACACCATGTACCCTAAGGTTTACGAGGCATACAAGAAGATCGTAGAGAAATACGGTGACTTGTCTGTCTTGCCAACTCGTTACTTCCTTAAGCCTTGTAAGATTGGTCAAGAATTGTCCGTTGAAATCGAACAAGGTAAGACTTTGATCATCAAGTTGTTGGCTATTGGTGAAATCAGTCAACAGACTGGTACCAGAGAAGTATTCTTCGAGTTGAACGGTGAAATGCGTTCCGTCACTGTCGATGACAAGACCGTCTCTGTTGACACTATTACCAGACGTAAGGCATCCTCGCCAAACGAAGTTGGTGCCCCAATGGCCGGTGTTGTCATTGAAATCAGAACCAAGGCCGGTACCGAGGTCAAGAAGGGTGACCCAATTGCTGTGTTGTCTGCCATGAAGATGGAGATGGTGATCAGTGCTCCTCTTTCCGGTATTGTTGGTGAGATTTTGATCAAAGAAGGTGATTCCGTTGATGCCAGTGATTTGATCACCAGTATCCTCAGTCATCCTAAGTGAGTGTAGAAGCTCTTGCTGATTGAATGGTTACATAACTTCAGTTAATAGTTGATTCGACGTATACGTTGAGTTCATTACGTAACTGTGGTTGGGACTTTTATGATAAAACAGATAGAAAAGTATCTATGTTACCGTCTTTTCGTTACAGTTATTTCCTTCTCGTTATTTATATTTAGTAATACATTAAAGTTGTTTATGATAGATAAGCCGATATTTAATGTGGCCAAATAGTCAGTTCGTCTCAACCTGAATACGTAATTGTGGTCTTTTCTAGATGTGGCAGCCAAAGAGTAGACTAATTTTATTTAGCGGCACTGTTTGAAGTATATCGCCCTTTGCAAGCTATATCAAGCATTGGTTCCAGAAACAAACTTATAGTGGTTCACTATTGGCTCGTAAAGCAGTAGATCCAGCCACTAGCTTTGATTACAATCGTCTGTGTTGGTTACCGAATGTCGTATTCCATGAGCTTTCACCAGCCAAGTCTTGATGCATTCAAGGTTCTGACCACTTTTTCAACAAGTCTTATGTTTAGCACAAGATAAACAGATAGTCTCTCCGATTTCACTTCCTCCTTTTGCCGGCATCCCTGTTATTGATGTTGTACAATCCCAATTCTCTCTTTCTTCTATTTGATATCTCATTCTTCCGCTGGTTCAACAATTCCTTCTCGTTTTCTCTATTTTGGATTCTCTTTGCTAAGTCGCTATTCTCCGACTCCAACTTGGCCAAGTCGTTCAACAATTGCTGTTCCAAGGCCGATTTTTGCGAAAGTTCTCTCTCCACCGCGTCATCATCCTGCTGGTCTTCTACCCCGTTCCAGTTTGGGTCATTTATGATATCGTGTGTGAAGTTCGTTTGTGAGAGGATCCGTATCCATTGGTCTAGCAAAGTATGTGTATTATTGCCCGATTCGTTGATCTTGGCTATGTTGGAATTGGTGAATTTGACGGTCTCGATCAAGTTCGCTATCGTGGAGTTGATTCTTGTGAGCTGGGCCAACTCTCTCTCCAAGGCAATCTGCCTGTTGGGAGAAGTAGAAGCGATTCCACCACCACCACCACCACCGGATAGTATAGACTCCAAAGGTTGTTCTGACATGAGTGCAGTTGATGAAAAATTAAGCTACGCTATTGGGTTTTTGGCAGACTTCCTATGGTACCTATCCTGGGGCCCAAGTCTCTTACTGTTTGTATCGAGTGATATCTAACCACTACTAGATATGACTTTGCAATAAGAAGACCTTCAATGTTTACTATTTTGGAGTGGTGATTAGAGGTCCGGTATATGGGATTATGGTAGCGCCGCTTGAATGTTAGCTGCCAGTTAGAAGAAGAGTAGCGAAGAGAGGGAAGAGAAGAGAACAAAACTGGGACAAATTTGCTTAACGGAAAAACGAGGATGACTAAATAATGTCACATACCATTAGAGTCTATTTTGCTTCCTTTTTACTGCTATTACTGGCGTCCTTTCCACCCCTCTCCATGGCTCTCTAATTAAAATAGCACACGGCCATGGTACTGCAGCAAAATCTGTTTAGTCACGTGTCACGAAATGTACTACAATGCTCCAACCATTAATAGGTAAATATCATGAATATACCATTTTTCCATGACAGTTAAGTCACCCGAAATATATAGAAACCATGTCATCTACAGACGAACAGCCCCCAAAAGTCGCCGAGGAATCAAATGGCGTACAAAGCTTGATTGAATCCGTTCCGACGCGATGGGAGATAGAGCTTGAGTTTGTTCAATCTCTCAGTAACATCCAATACCTTAACCACTTGGCCCAGAATAGCTATCTAACAGACCCAAATTTCATTAATTACCTTAAATACTTGAACTACTGGAAAGAGCCACAGTACGCCAGGTACTTGGTTTACCCTAACTGCTTGCATATTCTCACATTGTTGCAAGACGAGAAATTCCGAGCTAACATCGTCAACCCAGACTTCATGAATAACATCATGAACGATATGGTAAAAAGATGGCAGGATCAGGATTCTTCCGCTGTGCCGTTCAGCTTTGAAGGAGGAAGCGCCCCACCTGCTAACAGTGAAGCTGCAGCCAATTCGACGTAGGAGCCTATGAAAAATGAAGGCGGATATCGTCTTAAACGGCGGATAAATGTAACTAGAGGTGTACCAGATGACATAATCCCACAATCCAGCACTGAACTATCCAGCGGAAAGATTGCATCTTATCTGTTTCGGCAGTGACGGGACCGATCGGCAGAGGAACCTAAGATCGACAACTTTCATGAAAATTGTAAGGATTATTCCTGTTGCAATTATTAGAAAGGGGTAGTATGTCAAGTCAAATATGTCACGACTTACTGGTGCAACCCATTCTAGTGGATAAAGTTGGCAGATGGTTAAAAGTTGACGTCACAGGTAGAGATAAGAGATAAGTAAATTAAAGATGGCTGCAATACGAACTTCGAGACCGAATGACAAGGGGCCAATGAAATGATGAATCAGCATTTCAGAGCATATTTCAGCTGGCCCTTTAAGGTTTCCATTGTTGAAGAGTTACAACTTTATTATTGAGCGAAACTAGAGTGAATACCAAGAACTACATACAAATACACTGTACCACAAATAGTATTAGGGTAAGCCGCATGGCTGACTACTACGAACGATATAACCCCTTCTGCCAAAAATTTACTAGTATTAGCTCATTCCCTCAAAATTTCAAAATCACTAAGTCCTTTGAATTCACAAAGTAACCTAAAATCACGGCTATTAGCCATATCAGCCAAACCTTTTATACTTCGAGTGACTTCCTCCCTGATAACTTGGTCCAGAACAGTAGTCTATTTTTAGGCTTACTGTGAAGGAAAGCCGCACGTTATGACATTTGTTGGAGTTGATGGAGTTAATTTCGTACTTCATTATTTATTCAGAAAAGCTAAATATAGCACAGCACTCCCACAATGCTTAACAATCATGTATCAATTTACGGCTCTCTCCAAAGCCGGCTACTCGTAAGAATGACAGCTCTGCAAAGTCGCTATCTACCGCGCCTCTTTATTGTCCATTACATCAATAAAGTTGAAATATCCTTTTTGTGAAACCCCGAAGGCTGAGCTCGCACTATAACCTTTTGTAATATTTTTCGTATTTGGCGAGCGCAATTCGGATATAACGATGTCAGTATTGCATGCTGCCCCATGCATCCCATTTAGCGGCCTAGACCATGGGTCATCTTATATATAAGGTAGGTCCCCGTTGACATATTTTAGCTACTTTGTGCGGCAGTGGATTTCAGCTTCTCTCATTGATGAAGATAAATTATTTACCAAGATGGGCCCAGTACGGTGGATGAAACGAAATGTCCAGAGACATTGGTTCGTCTCGAAATTTGCAGTCGTGTTCTACAGTTTCTTTTTCAACCTCCTCAGTGTTTGCGTTTACGGAGCTTATGCTAAGAAAGGAGATGATGCGGAGGAGGGTGGAACGTTTGGACTTGTCTTAGATGTGCTTATTATTATTGTTTTGCTATTCGAAAGATTAATGAACAGTCCTAGACATGCCCATAGAAAAAATAAGATCTACAATGTAGGCATGAAATACTTCAAGAGAATATTCTGGCTACTCATTCTCACAGATTGTGTCGTGAAGGTGGTCCGTATAACTTCAGGAACAATAGGAAGTCCAGTCAGTATTTACTCAGATGGACTTCCCATCGATGGCATGACTAGTGGTCAAAGAGGTGGATATGTTTTTGCTGTAATTTTATCGCTTATCTTTGACTGTACCTTATTATCTATTTGGTGGGTAACAAGTATCCAAACATTTTATGTTATTTTCATAGCATGCAATCTTCTTCAATTCCTTGTCGCAACAACCCTTATGCAAGTTAACCTTGGTCGTATCAATCTTAGCGTGTTGGAAGGCATCAAGAAAATCCAAAATTTGTATGTATTGACTGGAGCTTTCGCTATGGGACAAGCAATACTTGGACTTTTCCTATGTGTAGTTCTAAATGAAAAAAATAGATTGAATGAAATGATTGGAAAGATGGTCTTTCTTTATGTTGTTTACTTGGCATGCATTGGTCTTTTGTCATTGGCTGGCTTCTGCTCTTCTTTCTACTACTTGAAGAGCAAGTTCCATGAGTTCCCCATCAGTGTACCAATTTTGTTTGCAGTGTTGCTCATTATTGATGTTGTTTCCTATGTCTGTACTAGATATTTCCGAGCTCGATACTCGACCACAAATTATGTTGTGGAAGAATATGATTTAACAACCTTAACAAAACAGCAAAAGGCTGGGTGGGCAAAGCTTATTGATTTGAACCGTAGATATAATTCGGGAATCACTGGAGATCAAATTATCTCATTAATGGAGAACTACTACACAGCAGAATTGGAAGGCATGAAATGCAAAGTTTTAAGAGTATACAAGAGTGAGGCCGAGCTAAGTCAGGATATTAAAGAAGTAGAGACGGACGACTTAGAGAAAAATTTAGCGCTGACTAACAATGAAGAAACCGCTGGTGTTTCAAAAAGGTTAGCCAGGAAGATAGAGAAAAAAGAAAGAAAGGAAAGGGAAAAGAAGGAAAAAGAGAAAGAAAAGAGGGAGAAGAAGGAGAGAAAAGACAAGAAGAAAAATAAATCAACCACTGACGACTCAATGACAGAAAAGCAAACTTCGCTGGAAGTAGATAGCCTTGAGAAACAACAACCAGTAATGGGCACCAGACTAGTAGATTCTTCTAGTAACGAGGAACCTGGTACAGTCATCTCAAAGAGTATGGCAAAGAAGATGGAGAAGATAGAGAAGAGAGAGAGAAAAGAAAGGGAGAAGAAGGAAAAGGAGAATAAAGAGAAAGAGAGGAAAGAAAAGGAAAGAGAAGAAAAAGAGAGAAAAGAGCAGGAGAAGAAAGAGAAGGTAGAGAAGAAAGAGAGAAAAGAAAGGGAAAAGAAGGAAAGGGAGAATAAAGAGAAAGAGAGGAAAGAGAAGGAAAAAGAAGAAAAAGAGAGAAAAGAGCAGGAGAAGAAAGAGAAGAAAGAGAAGAAGAAGCATAAATCAGATGATGATATTGTTATGTTGGACAACGAAAGGAATAATGGCGATGAGAATGGGAAAGGAGGCTCTGCAGAGATAAACGATGGAGCTGCTGAAAAGTCACAGAGCCATACAACTCCTCCTTTGGAAATAAAGTTCCCTAAGCTTGCAGGCAAAGACGTCACAGAAGCTTGGAATGCCCTAGATAAAGAGGCAGTTGTCTTTCTTCCTGATCAAAATCTTGCTGACGAGCTATCTGATGAAGATTTAGAAGAATTCAAGCCTTTATCTAAGAACCAACTTAAAAAGCTACAGAAAAAGGCCAAACAGAAGAAGCAACAATTAGACATGGAGGGCTTATCAAATAACACGGAGAAGTTCTACAACGAGTTGAAAAACACTGAAGCTTTAGTTCTCCTAACCGTTATTGATAAGTTCGATTTGACAGAGAGGATTCCAGGTTTCGTAGGAAAAGCGCTCTCGAAATGGTTTGGGAAAAACTCTAAACACCCTATTCTATGTATTAAATTCGGGTTGTTAGGGTTTCACTGGCCATTCAAGCGTTCTACGTTCTTTTGCAGTGCCACAAAGAAGCCTGTAGCTAGGAGTGCAGCTGTGATGTATTCTATCTCAGAATGGAATAAGAGCAACGAGAGATGTACAATTTTATTGGATCCAACTTATAAAGATGATTTCTCGGAACCAGGAATTAGATTCAGTGGATGGTACAAAATCAATCTTCCAAACTCTCACATCATAGATCTCCGACCATTCAGAAACAAGACTGCCGCCGACTATTTTAAAGCTGTCAAGTACAGAAATCAAGAAAATACCTTTAAAGCGGACTCTGGTCTTGTTATAGAAACTTATGACTTCAACGAGACGAATTGCAGTGATGTTGTCAACATGAATCAAAATATTGCAAATTCCAGATCTGAATCGGGCCAGTCTTCCACACTTCTCAATCCAGATTGGCAATTCATCTCCAGATTGGGTAACTTTACAAATGAAGAGCAATATAGATCTTTACTTTTCTTGAAGGTAGACGATCGTATAATTGCTTCTTGTGTGATTTTCAGATTGGGAGAGACAATCACTTCGGATATACAAGGATTGGACCATGAGATCAGTAAGAAATACAAGGCATACTTCGTCATGATGCAGGAGGTAATTAAGATAGCTTTGAAAGAGCATGTCTCATTCGTTGACTTTGGTCCTACAACGGAGCATGCTAAGGTTGATATTGGGTGCAAGGTTGTTCCATTACTTGGGTCAATTTATCCACGTAACAAAATCATGGGGCCCATAGTTCAATTCGCTGCTGGCAAGGTAGACGTCTAGGTTAGTCCTTCTGTATTGGCAGGCAAGGCAAAGCAACACTGGAATATCAATAACAACCGAATAAATACCGCTGGGAGTATTTACGTATTTAAGGGAATATATTCACAACACTGAATAGAGTAACATCATAGAAGCTAGTACTGTAATAGAACATACATTAAAACTGCTAGAGCCGTAAGCCGTGGCAACATGTAGATTTTGCAGTCATAGTATATGCAGTCAGGGACCGATAACAGAAAAATTGGCATCCCACACGACTTTCCAATCATAGTTGCTTAATATAACACGAATACTATAACGAGACTACAGTAGTGGTGTTTAGAGAGGGCCAAAGATATTTACAGCAAATATGGCGCCTGCTAAAGTAAGGGCAACTTCTGTTTACGATCTGCATTTGGGTGCAATTGAGGGCTTTTTCAGCTACATCAAGAACCGCTACAGTGTGACCGCCGGCGAGTTCTTATTCTTGCTATCGTTCATACTTAACTTCGTACTTGGAAAACTAGTCCATGTTCTCTCCCCACAAGAGGAGGTTTACAACTACTACAATGATAAGAAAAACATCTTCAACCAGTTGTTTGTCAAGAAGGGGTGGGCATGGACTACGATCAACTTGGTAGTGTTCTATGGTATAGTGCTATACAGAGAGAAAAGCAGTGGCGTTAGGGTACAACTCGTAAAAAGGGCCGTGATTAATTACGTTCTTGCTACCATATGGTGGGTTTTCTTCACACAGTGGTTCTTCGGAATGCCTATAATGGACAAAATCTTTGTATTGACGGGTGGAAAGTGTGTCATTGAAGAAGCTGCCCCAAACAATCATCATATCCATTTGTTCCTGGCAATAGAAGACCAAATCGGCAAGTTGGAGTCGAAATACGTGACATCGTATTCTTGTAGAAAGCTCAAGGGTAACTGGGAAGGCGGTCACGACCCATCGGGCCATGTTTTCTTACTAGTACATTCGTCGTTGTATCTCTTTCTAGAGGTGCAGCCATTCTGGATTTCTTGGTCTCACTTCAAAGGTACGGCTATTGCTGCCTACCAAAACATTACTCGATCACACAAGACGGTTGGAGACAAGCTTATGGGTTTGGCCGATTTAGTTCTTGAAAATCCTTCCGTATTAGTAGTTAAGTTGATCGTGTTGTGGTGGTTTATGTTGTTCATGACCAACATATACTTCCATTCTATAGCAGAAAAGTTCGTCGGCTTACTCTTTGGATACTTCGGGATCATTGGAATTTACTACGTTCCTCGGTACATTAGGCCGTCTTCAACTAAAAAGAGCGACTAAAGAGCTTATTCTCGCCTCAACCTACACAAATCATATTTAGACAGGGCTAAAAAGGAAATATAAGGATTTAAGAGATCATCAGAAGATTGGCAGTAGCTGCAAAGTACGAGATTTCCTCAGAAAGTACAGCTGCTCCCATGCAATAATCGGGCTTCGTTGAATTACAGGCTCTGATTTCGGATTACAAAAACATAAGATTAAGTATGAAAACCACCGTTATGTTAGCTCTGCTAATGGAGTCAGGCGACAATGGATACTCCATGGATGCTTATAACTCATACATCTACTACAGCGCTAATTACCCTATAAATAGACTAATAATATTTCATTGCTGGACCCTTTCCTGAACGTAGCACCTTATAGGACCGTATTTTCACATAGCTAAAGGGGCTTGTGATTGCATCAATACAGCTTCGTGATCTACTAACCTGACTGTAGAATTTCACTACGAGCAAAATTAGCTTTTTTGCTTGACCGTACACTTAGAACAGTGGATTTTGCAGTAACTAGAATCACGCGTAAATGCAACATCTTCCCATGGCTTATGCTACTTTCTTGCAGTAAAAAATAAGAGTACGCTTTTAAGGTTAGAGATGTAGTTGCCGACAAGTGGACTGTCCATATGGTGCATTACAGGAGATAAGGCGATATTATACGTCTCGAAGAAATAGTGAAAACTGGTGGACTTTTGCTTATTTCTGTTTGGGTGCAAAACGATCATCGCTACGTTTCTTGGCCAATTTAAAGCATATGGAAAATTTTGGCCCTACCATATGAGAGAAGTCGTTTAGTAGCCTACTCTGATTGGGCTACCTCTCTCAGTATGACATTGTTTCAAGTTTCTATTTCGTGTCTCGTTGGTTGGCCCTCTTCCCTCTCGTCTAAACCCCTTTTGCTGTCTCAGATGACGGCCCCATTCTCCACCTAATTCTTGTCCGCTCCGTACACAGCATAGCTGAGTCCGCACATTGCGGCACGGATCCCGTCCCCCCTTGCGTTTCTGAGATTACGCGTTTTGCAAATCTCACGCGTCTCCAAGAAAAACAACGGTTATCAAAACAACAACAAACCGGCGCGCCCTTCTCAAGACACGCTAATAGCTGATCGCTAAGGCCTTAACAAGGCCACATCATAGCACCCCTGTGAGTGTACGCAGTACCAACACCAGGCAAGAACGAGGTTAAAGACGCCTTCTATGCCCGAAGAAAGCGTTCCACGCGCCTTGCAGCGTCCCATTGGAGTGAATGCTACGAGCTCGCTGTGGAGAGCCCATTGTGTGTAGCTAATTAGACCGGCTGTCTACACACAAAATACAAATAAGATTCTGCGTTGCGTTTGCATTCGCATGCACCATTGCAAATACGTGTGTCTGTGTGTTGTGAAATGTGTGTGTTTGTATGTATGTACTATCTGTTTAAGCGTGTACTCGGTTTTTGGTGTCTCACTGTCTCAATGTGTGTTTGCAATTACAGGCGTCACTAATAATAATAACACCATTGTTAGAGATTATTATCAGTGAGATGTTGTTGTCAGCCTTTCGGCGGCTGCGATTACTCTTGTTACATATTTTGTTATTTTTATTTTCCCTCCCCCTGGTCTCCTCTGTTCTTGTGGTTTGGTGTTGTCTGAGTCTGGCTGACGTTTTTTTCTTTACAACAACCACTTTCTTTATCACCACACCAGTGACTGCTAGCCGCCAGTAAGCTAGAAACACCAACCTTCGCAGCTCGTTCGCTCACAATCATAGCCAGACTGTTCCTTGCTCCATCGGCATTGCCAGAACTGCAATCCCAGCTCAATACTACCACCCACGATCCTTAAACTGACCCCCGTTTGTACCCACAGATTCGTACATACTACTACAACCACTTACTACAACAAGCAAAGGACTCCACGATGCTATTCCTCCTTGTCTTCCATCTAATGATGGCCGTAGTGTGGGCTCAGATCTACACCGGTTTCCCATTCAGCGAACAGCTTCCTAACGTCGCCAGAGTCGACACTCCATATTCGTTTACGTTTGCTAACATCACTTTCAAATCAGACAGCTTCGGCTCCATCTCCTACTCGGCTTCGTATCTTCCAGACTGGTTACAGTTTGATGAAGGCTCAAGAACCTTCACCGGCAACCCTACCAAAGATGACGTCTCTGAGTTCCAGATCCAGTTGACTGGAACCGACTCATCGGACAACTCCCAGCTCTCCTACAACTACTCCATGATTGTATCCAATGACACCGGGTTGCACTTGTCTTCCGACGACGTGATGTTTACCCAAATCGCTCAGTACGGTAACACCAACGGAAACGATGGCTTGGTTGTAAAGCAGGGCCAAGACTTCAACATTAAGTTCAGCAAAGACATCTTCGAATCGTACCCCACTTCCAACAGACCAATTATTGCCTACTACGGAAGATCTGCTGATCGTAGTTCGCTTCCAAATTGGATTAAGTTCAACCCTGATGACTTATCTTTCTCGGGAACTGTGCCTTATGTCACTTCTACAATTGCCCCATCAATGGTCTATGGCTTCAGTTTCATTGCCTCAGACTACTACGGCTTTGCTGGAGCCGAAGGCATCTTCAAATTGGTCGTTGGAGCACACCAATTGAGCACCTCTCTCAATGAGACCATCAAGAAGAACGGCACTTTTAACGATGAGTTCGATGTTCAGATCCCAATTCTCAGTGATGTTTTCCTTGACGGTACAGCAATCAGCAAGGAGAACATCTCCTCTGTTGGCTCTCAAGACTTACCCAACTACATTAAGCTTGATACTGACAGCTTTACTCTTACTGGTAAGTTTCCAGATAGTGCTACTTTGGATAACTTTACCATTGTGGTTAAAGATGTCTTCCAAAACCAAGTGGAGATTCCATATTCATTCAATTCTATCGGATCAGTCTTCACAATCAACTCGCTTCCAAATGTCAATGCTACCAGGGGTCAGTTCTTTCAGTACTCTCTCATGGACTCGTACTTCACGGACTTCAATGACACCAAGATCGGTGTGGACTTTGGAAGCGACAACAATTGGTTGACATTCCACGACTCCAACAACTCATTCACGGGCCAGACACCAAAAAACTTCAGATCCTTACTGGTTAATGTTACTGCTTCGTCTACTTTCGACCAAGAGTCCAAGAATTTCAACATTAACGGAATAGACAAGAACCAAGTTACCTCGTCTAGTTCTTCAAGTTCGTCCTCTTCTGCAAGTGCATCTAGCTCGTCTTCTGGTTCTCCATCTTCAAGTGCGCCTAGTACTGCGTTACCTCGCTCCAAGTCGACTAAGAACAACCGCAAGGCTTTAGCAATCGGTCTTGGAGTTGGAATTCCTGTCTTCTTGCTTCTCGTTGCTGCTTTGATCTTCTGCTGTTGTTGTTTCAAGAGGAGAAAGAGCAAGAAGGAAGCTGCTTTGGACAATGAAAAGGGACCAGGTAGCCCTGAGTTGTCGGGCCCTGGTTTCGGTAAGACTTACTCCAATAACACCTTAGATGAAAGTGATCCTAAGCAATTGGCCTCTTTGAACGCTTTGAAGTTGGATGACGAGAAGCATGACTATGTTGATGACATTAGATCGACTTCTTCCTCCATTACACACGTTGAGTCAAACGAAAGCACCGGTAGATACCTTGAACCGGCAGAACAACCTATCAAATCCTGGAGAGCTAACGATGAATCCGACAACAAGGAATCCAGAAAGTCAACTGCTTCCTTGAGCACTGTGAATACTGAACAATTATTCTCTGTGAGATTGGTAGATGATGTCTCATACAGACACTCCCAGCAATCTTCATTTGCTTCTCGTCAATTCTTAAGTAATGGCTCTTTGAGTGGTGTTATGAAGAGCGATTCGTCAAGTAACTTGCAGAGATTAGACAGTGATGGTAACATAGTAGAGTCAACAGTAAACTCGGGTGGTGTGTCAAGTCCTAAGAGAGGATTCACGAGATCTCTTTCCAATCTTGAGATTTTGGCTGAAGAAAATTCCAGAGACTTGTCTAACAAGACCAATAACTCTACCATATACCACAGCGCAAACCGTACCCACGAGTACACAGAGACCAGCATAACAAACTTATTGTCCAAGTTTAACCAATCTAATACACCTTCGAACTCTAGTAGTGAAAAGGAGTTATCCCAATACAACAGAGAGGACTCTGGAACCTACTTAGATGAGTTCAAAGCAACCAAGACGTCTAATGGCGAGTTCACATGGTTAGACGCCTCATCTGCGGAAAAAGGTGACGTTGAGTTAATGTCACAGACGGCTAAGAACTTCAACTTCGTTGACCACAGCTCCAGCAATGATGTAAGGATGCCTATGAGAAACGCAAACTTATCCACCATATCGATAGGCTCATCCCATTCAGATGACTGCTTGATCAATGACGTGCGTCCAGATAGTCCAACAAGTCCGACAAGCCCAAAAATTCCAATAAGATCGGCATCCCGTGGTAAGGCCAAACTTGTTCCTTTCACCAGAAAGGCTTCCTTGAGAGAGTCAGCCAAAGAAACTGACATACACTTCCATGGAGAGGCCGCGCAGTTCCATAACGATGATAGCGAATAAGCATAGAAGGTAATTCTGGTTATTATTCTACACTACATATTTGCATCTAATGGAGACTGATCGTCAACCTTAGCCTCCAACCTGGTTTTCCATTTACTTCTCTGTAATTTAATTTTTTATTTGGTAATTGTTTCTATTCCACTTCTTCACCACCATTGTAACTGAGTTGGTGTTATCGACGCCGGTCGATTCTTAATTATGTACTATATTAAAAGTTAGTTACTTAACATCGAAATCAATCTATTTATTACGCTTGTAGCTTCGTAGGCTCATGAAACAATATCGCTTTTTGTTGATCAGTTCACTTTTGTCTTTTGCATCCATAAGCCGCACTCTACAAATTAAATTATCGAAAGTAATAAGTGTTCTTTTGAATTACCCAATATTAATATTTAATAACTATATAGTTATAGGCCTCTATAAAAGTTAAATAGGAGAAAGCAAAGGTTCGAGAGCGTTAACAATCGGAGAAAGGAGCTCAGAATTTATTCTGAATGCTTTGGTAAAGTGTCCACAAAATAAGCGGTATCTTGAGCTCTTCTTCTTCCAGCAATGTACGTCATCATCTCGGAATAGGTTTGTGGGATAACTGAGCTGTAACCTGGCTTGTCGCTGTAGGCATCCTTAGGAACAAAGAACGAGAAGATGAAGGTACCAGATTCCTTAGAGTCCTTGGCATCCAAGTGCTTGATGGTCGTGTCAACCTTAACTTGAATCAAAGTACCTGGTTCAGATAAGAAGGCTTCTGGGTTAGACGACAACTTGTTAGTTGCTGGCAATCTGAAGTTAAATGGAGAGTCTGCGTCAATATCAGTTGGGCCCTCGTGTATGTGTTCAGTGTATGATACCGAGGCATACATAGAGACCACAGATCCAACAGGAACTGGGGCTTTGAACGTGGTAGAATCCAATGAAACAAATCTAGGACCTGCAGAACTGAAGTCAGCGGCTGCACAATAAGCCAATTCAAAGGTTTGTCTCAACAAGTAACCACCAAAGATCATGTAAGAGTGTCTATTTCTGTACTGTGGTTGCATGAAGAGAGTCGACGAGACAGCGGTATCCTTCATGAATTCTACACCCTTTGGTTGGTCCTCATCACTAGATTCCAAGCTCTTCGAAGATCTCCAGATATCGTAGATCAATCTAGATTCCTCGTCATTTGGCTCAATAACTTTAGCATTCTTAGCAGCAAGCTTCTTCTTGGCATTGTGGGACTCTGCTCTTCTATAGTCCAACCATTCCTTCTCGGAGACAGGCAACAATCTGTTAATCGCGAACGACTTGTGAGTTATAGGGTTACGGGCGACAAAGGTGAAGTTAGCAGTCAAAAACACGTTTTCGGATGGTAAGGTTTCTTCCGTGATGTTTTCTGGAACCGAGTCCTCGAAAGCGTATCCCTTGACGGTGATTTCCATAGAAGATCTACCGCTCCACGACACAGAGCCGGCCAAAACGAAGTTATAATTGCTGATCTCATCGACCTTTTTTACCATATAGATTCTGTCCACCGAAGCAGTAACATTCACGGGCTCGGCTGGAGAGCAGTGTCTGTAAGCGATTCTTCCTGCCAAAGCATCCAAATCTTGAAACAATTGACCAGCTCTCAATCTACCAAAAGCATTGATATAAGCATCACAAAGCCATTTGTCCTCCTTGAAGGGTAAAGTCAAGTACGAGAACGAGTCACCTCTTGTCTTTTCTCCTACTTCCGTAGTCTTAGGGGTCATGTAACTATAACTGTCCAAGATCTTACCCTCGGCCAATTGCTTTTCTCTTTCTCTCAAGGCATCGAGCCATGTAACCTTATTGGGTTGAGTCTGTTGATCTCTCAAGTCGGCCAATATCGAGGCTGCTGCATCGGCGGCTTGGGAAGCGTCTTCGGAGCCTGCTTCGTCTGGTCTGTGGAAGTTTGTTTGGGTTGAGTTGAATCTGGAGTAGTTCAACACGGCTGAGCCAGCTCTGGCTAACCTGTGAGACGGAGCTGCTGCAGCCGAATACCTCGAAGCGATAGTTTTAAGCATGGTGAAACGAGTAATACGTGGTGGTGGGACGGGTTGTAGTAGTGAGCACCGGTAGAGTGGGGGTTAGATAAGTTTACTATTTAAAGCACACTGATCTTTTGGAATGTGTGGTATGTGCTGTATTACCTGTGCTGAGAAACCGCTCTTGTTCAATTGGCTCAAAACACAGGAATATACGGGTCTATATATACTTCAATGGTAAAGAAGCAGACCGTTCTACGTCTACGGATTCGTGTATACTGTGGAAGAGAGAACGGAACTGGCTGGACCAGTCGAGTTCCGGGTGCAGACTGTTGGGAAGGAACCAACGAAGCGAGAGCTACAAGCAGCGAAGAGAACAAAGGGCAACAAGAGGAGATCCGAGATGTGGAAATACACGTGAATGCGTGAGAATGCGAGAGAAGAGCGAAATGAGGAAACAAAGTGAGTTAGAACATAGTGAAGCAGGGAATAACATATTACCAGAGACTCTGTGAAGGTAGTAGCAGCCATTTGTGGTGTCTAGTTCCGGGGGTTTCCACCAGCGAAGAGTCACGCGCGGCTACCAGGCGTACAACGGGTCCAACAAAGATCTAACAAGAGAGGAGGTGACAAAAGTGGTAACAAACGAGGTGTATTTGGCGTATATTGTAGTTTGTATATTGTAGGTTGTATATATCACATAGTTTAGAGTGATTATGGGTCGGTTCAGCGAGTCATCAGTACTGGTAGAGGATATAGAGATGAAAGAGAGGGGACCGAGCCCGGGATTACGATGCAGACACGGGAGTGGAGATTAGCTTTGAAGGGGTCCTGTATTACATGCTCTAGATGTTGTAGGTGTTCCTACAATTTCAAGCAGTTGATCATTTACCCTACGATATGCCAGCATGTATACGTACATTATACGATGTGAACACCTCACCACCGGAAATGTATGGTTGGGCCTACGCTTATCGCTGCCAAATATTCAGGCACCTGTTTTCGGAAGCTTTTGCAACTACTGGCCGTTCCCAACATAAAGGAGGGGAAGAGGGGTGAGAAAAGAACCAACGAGATACACACCAACAGACTGGAAACTGTACGGCAAACGGTTCCACACAAGAACCGAACTCTCTGGGTGCAAACGTGCAGTCTGCTGAGGCTATTCCACCGTAGTGGTGGTTGTAGTGATAATGTGTTAAGGATAGAACCCGTTGAAATGCAGCCCCCAATCAGTATTGACACTATTATTCCCACAGCCCTGCGAGTGAATTGTTGTGCAACACGCCGTCATATTGGTCGGATGTGTGGTTCCCAGAATGTCCCAAAAACTTCTCTGTCTCTATTGTCGTATAGACTTCGCATAACGGTAGCTAGATAAGGTTCATAACGGATATTGACACAGCGAAAGGTTGAAGAGAGTTGGTGCGACCCGATAAGGGCCGGATGGGTATTCCGCCGTTTTCCGGGTCTGCGATAAATGTACTGTCATAGCGAGGGCTATTTTTGGGGCAAAGGCAAGAGAGAAGAGGGGAGCAATGGTTGCAATGGTCGCCTTAGATGGATGATGTTACAAGGTGAGAGGTCTTGGTACGAGTGTCTGTGATGATGGGTTTTCCCATGGGTAGAAGGGTTGGGCTGGAAGGGAGGCAGGGTAACGTTCGAAGTACGAACTAACGATACTGGGACGATTTCTACAAAATACCACGTTGAGTCTCCACTTTAGAGCTATTGAGTCATTATTCAACTGTTTGGAGATAGGTTCCGGTCAGAGGGCGCTATTAGCAACTCGACTTTTGGGTGATAAGACTAATCAGTTAGTAAGAAGTGTAAACTTTCAGGGTGCCAATATTTTCGCAGCCTATTTTACATATATAAGAGGTAAAGGGGAGGAGTGTAGCAATTGTTTTATAGCAAGCCGAAGCTACTTTTTGATTGGTGATGACCATCATTTCATGCTTACAATCCATTGAAATTGTTGTAGTCATATTTTACATTGAGTCTTTGTGCTACTTTAGCATCACCAGCACTACGTAGGTAGTGAGATTCTTGTGTCGTAACAACTACGATGTTCACTAACCAGATTCGGATTAAAATCCTTCGCTACAGGCAGACAGCCACCATATATCCCCGATTTGCAGTGAAATTATTTGTATCTCTACATCCGACTTCCACCATTGTGCTCTATTCGTTGCTCAACTTCTATTTAGCCAACACTGGAAGTACATCTCCATCGGATCCTAACGTTTTCTGCCTATCATATAATAATTGCTCGATTGCTTCCACAACACACGGGAGGGATTCTACGTTCAGCAATATTGTGGTGAGTCTGGTTTACACATTCGTGCTCAACAGGAATCGCTTGGGTAGACGAATATTAAAGTTCAGACAAGAATGCGGAAACTTCCACAAAGATGGTGACAACGGGACTGAAGATGATACGAAGGTACATCGTGCAGCAATAGTTATTGCCAATGGAATCGGATTGGGAAGTCTGTCCACAGGTCCAATACAGTGCTTAGTCGAGAATGCATTTGCTTCACTAGTTAAGATCTGATTCGTAACAGTGTACTGAGGGGAGAGGAGATAGTTAGGACCCAAATCTGGGCCATTTAGAAAATCAAGAAAATTGTAACTACTTCAGCCACCTAGCAATATAACTAATAATATAATTAATGTAATACGCATAACTGATACGATAATTGAACTATACCAGTTAACAATAATAATGAAAATTGGATAATGCCAAGAGCTATTTCAACGAGTTCTTGTTCATACTAGTACAAAACCGTCTGCGGCAGATTAAATGCGATTGAAGTCAGGATACCTGAAAGGAAGGATCAAGTTGGGGTCAATCAACCATAATAGCATGTCTTGACTCATCGCTAGTGGAAACCGATAGTAGGTGTATAAGAGGGTCCCAAAGTAAAGATGCAAAAAAAACGTTGCATCTAACAAGCATTGCTAATAATCAGGCCACTTGCGACACTCTATGTCGAGACTATAAAGCAAGGAGTATGGATATTGCAAAACAAAGTAAGAACAAGCGTGGCAGATGTCGTATGTGACTATACAAAGGAGTATAACATGCTATGCCATTGTAGGCTAACCATCAATCCCATCCTTCACCTATTCTAATTTCCTTGCCGGTTGCGACAAAGCAACCCAAACCGGCCTTACAAAAATTTGCACCCGATCCCGAGATTATCCTCAAAGATTTGAAAGATTACTGCAATGCTACGTAAGAATGATTCGGAAAATCATTAGATGCTATTTAATACTCATAGCGACCATATGTTGACTACTCGTCAAATTGCATAACTGAACAAAAACACGGCGTAGGCAGAAGCTATATACATACATACATACAAAGTACATCATTGACAGTATAACCACAAACAAACATCTACTTTTTGTCTCACTCCACTCTCTCTCACTCTCATTCTCACGTAATGCTAACAAAACAGTTACCCACTACTCGCACTCTGTTTGCTCCCTCCTTCACTCTCCCATTCACTCCCTAACTCCACCGCCTCGCAGTTACACCTCCGGGTCGTCCCCCTACCAACAACGGTCCTCATCTGTCCGCTCCTTTTCTCTCTCTCACTTTCTCGCTTCCTCAGTTCTCAGTTTCCGTTTGTCGCTGCTCTTTTGAGATCCAAAATTAACCGCTGTATAAACCTCTGGCGTCTACCAGTCTGTTTGCCTCTGTCTTTTTCTACCATTGCACCACGGGACCGTCCTAAACCCTCGACAATCGTCTTCTTCGTCTCCGTCTCACCCGCCGCGAATCGCACATCTATCCACAATGGCCCCAAAGCTCTCGTCCATCGCCAAAACCGCCCACTTGGTTTCCGCTGCCATCGCTAACAATGCTACCCGCTCTATCAAGCAATCCGGCCAGTACCAGGCACTCAGAATGATGGACAACGTCCGTGCCGCCTCTTCCGCCGCTGGTGCTAAGACCATCACTGTCAGAGACGCCCTTAACGCTGGTTTGGCCGAAGAACTCGACCGTGACGACGATGTCTTCATCATGGGTGAAGAAGTCGCCCAATACAACGGTGCCTACAAGGTCTCCAGAGGTCTTTTGGACCGTTTCGGTGAAAGAAGAGTCATTGACACTCCAATCACCGAAATGGGTTTCACCGGTTTGGCTGTCGGTGCTGCTCTCCACGGATTGAAGCCAGTTTTGGAGTTCATGACTTTCAACTTCGCCATGCAAGCCATTGACCAGATCGTCAACTCCGCCGCTAAGACTTACTACATGTCTGGTGGTAAGCAACCATGTAACATCACTTTCCGTGGTCCAAACGGTGCCGCTGCCGGTGTTGGTGCTCAACACTCCCAGTGTTACGCTGCTTGGTACGGTTCCATCCCGGGTTTGAAGGTGTTATCTCCATACTCCGCTGAGGACTATAAGGGTTTGATCAAGGCTGCCATTAGAGACCCTAACCCAGTTGTTTTCTTGGAGAACGAAATTGCCTATGGTGAGTCTTTCGAGATCTCCGAGGAGGCATTGTCTAACGACTTCATCTTGCCAATCGGTAAGGCCAACATCGAGAGAGCAGGTACTGACATCACCCTTGTCGGTCACTCTAGATCTGTTAAGTTCTGTATGGAGGCTGCTGAGACCTTGGAGAAGGAGTATGGTGTCAAGGCTGAAGTGATCAACTTGAGATCCATCAAGCCATTAGACGTCCCAGCCATCGTTGAGAGTGTCAAGAAGACCAACCACTTGGTCACTGTAGAGGCCGGTTTCCCAGCCTTTGGTGTTGGTTCCGAGATCTGTGCCCAGATCATGGAGTCTGAGGCCTTCGACTACTTGGATGCCCCAGTTGAGAGAGTCACCGGTTGTGAAGTCCCAACCCCATACGCCCAAGAGTTGGAGGACTTTGCTTTCCCAGACGAGCCAACCGTCTTGAGAGCCGCTAAGAAGGTTTTGTCTTTGTAATTCTAACGTCATGAACATGCAAAACGAGGGTCGCCTGAAATTGGAATAATTCCTACAAAAGAACGGTGTAACGTATCGCTTTCCGTGGTGGTGCAGTAGAAGAAGGTTTCTTGGCGTACCCTGAACCATAGAAACACACCAAAATCATTAATCATATTCTTGTCATCACATAACGTCAATAGATCCCATTAAATCTCTTTCCGCACGCGGAAACATCTTATAGAAAATGTATATTCGTCTAAAAATGTATATAGAAAGAGTAATTGATGGCATTGTCTAGAGATTCTTTGTGTAGTAGAACCGTGAGTGGTACCAAATACTGGGAATGTAAAGCAACTTATGATGAGGATTAAAGGTTGCAAAATGGTTCCAAATCTAGCAACAAGGCTCCATTGAGACACACAAACAAACAGGTCAACTGATCAGCTACACTGTAATGATATTTATATGCAAATGAGACTGCAGTGTGAAGCCCTTTCTAAGTTGCAATTCTATTCCAAAAGTGGCTGTATTCGTTAGTTCTGAAATTGATATTTACAGAATGCTGCAAATAGAGTCTCTAGAATTTTGCAATATCTGTCAATATTTTATATTTCTTCTCAGATGTACACCAAAATTCCATTAAATTCCATTAAATCCACTTGATAGAGAATGCAAGTACCTTTCTTCAAAGCTAGTTTCCTTGCAGATACCACTGATATTCCAATATAGATACACTCGGAAATCCCTCATACTACTCTGACCCCAAAAACCCACATATTCAATTCACACTCCATTTGTGATTGCTTCCTCCTCCCCACCCATACCTATTGTCGCAAATATATGTCATTTTTACATCTGCGACACAGACGAAAAATACACAACTCGAAGGGTCTTAACAATAACGACAGATCACAACTGGACAACTCTTCCTACGAAAGCTTAACAAGAGCGTGCTAAATTACTTCAATTGGCGACCATCGTAGTGCATACGTCCGAGGTAACAGTTGGGAATGAGCTCCAATTCAAATATCCACAAAAGAGGACATTCTGTCGACGCTCTGATGGCCTCCACGTCTTTAGACAACCTGTTGAACTACTCACACGCTGCATTTGGCGAAGAAAACGATGGCTTGTTACCAATAAGTGTCCAAGATATAGAGAAAAGGGCATCACCGTTGAGTTCAGGAACATCGTCATTCACACCTAAAGTAACAAACAGCCCTACTCCGAAACTGAACAGCTTGTTGAAGATAGATCGCCCAGCGTTCTATGTATTGGTGATATTGTATCTACTCCAAGGTGTACCAGTAGGACTAGCCTTCGGGTCTATACCGTTCATATTGAAGTCCAAATTGTCGTACTCACAGGTGGGTATCTTCTCGTTGGCCGCTTATCCATACTCATTAAAGTTGATATGGTCTCCCATCGTGGATGCTATCTACTGGCCAAAAGTGGGTAGAAGAAGATCTTGGATTATTCCAATTCAGACAATTTCTGGTTTGACTTTGCTTTATCTTGGTCAAATCATAGACAACCTTATTCTGAAACCACAGGCATACTTACCATCCATTACTATGTGCTTCTTTTTATTGGTATTCTTCTGTGCTACACAAGACATTGCTGTCGATGGATGGGCACTCACATGCTTATCGCCAGAAAGTCTTTCTTATGCTTCCACTGCTCAGACAATTGGAATTAACACCGGTTATTTCTCATCGTTTACTATTTTTTTGGCATTAAGTTCTCCTGATTTCGCCAACAAGTACTTAAGATCAACACCTCTCGATGAGGGTCTCTTCACCTTGGGCCAATATCTCACCTTCTGGGGCTGGATGTATTTGGCCGTGACTGCATTGCTTTATTTTGTTCCAGAAGACCCACCACATTTGGCTAAGAAGAACCAGGCGAAGTTGGCCAACGAGAAGCTCAAAGTAGAGACAAGCATCTACAATAAACAGAAAAGCATATTTGCCGACTTGACCAATGTTTATCTGTCTATGTATAAAGTTCTTCAATTACCTAACGTGCAGACATTTGTGATAATCTTGTTGATTTCGAAGTTTGGATTCCAAGTGAACGAGGCAGCCACTAATTTGAAGCTTTTGGAGAAGGGATTGTCAAAGGAAGACCTTTCTATCACAGTATTAATCGACTTCCCCTTTGAGATGATTTTTGGATTCTACGCCGGTCGTTGGTCGACTGGAAAGTCACCATTGAAGCCATGGATCTTTGGCTTTGGTGGAAGATTGGTGGCTGCTGCTTTGGCGCAATTCGTCGTCTACTTTTTCCCTAAAGATGGTAAAGTTGGTTCATTTTACTTCTTGTTGGTGATCTTGCAACATTTGCTAAGTTCATTTATGTCCACTATACAATTTGTATCATTGTGTGCTTTTCACACTAAAATTGCTGATCCTGCTATTGGTGGAACGTATATGACTACTTTAAACACACTTTCTAACTATGGTGGTACATGGCCCAGATTAATCTTATTGTACATGATTGATAAGTTCACAGTTGAGAATTGTGTTCTTGGTGGATTGGGGGAGACTTTCCGTATTATTGATGAAGATGCCAAGGAGAAGTGTAAATTAGGAGGAGGTAGAGTTGAAGTTGTTCGAGACGGATATTACTATACAAACACTATATGTGTCATTATCGGAGTTTTCACTTTGATTTGGGTGAAGCGGAAAACTGCTTACTTGCAGAGCTTACCAAATAGTGCCTGGAGGGTTAATAAGGAGCTTTAGACGTGATGTGGATCACATTTATTTGTATTTGAAGATGTTATTTCTTGTAATTTAGTCATCTACGTTTGTATTGGGCTATTTAAGCGGAGAGCATAGGAATAGAGTATATAGTCCAACTTTTCATTGAAATGTTATCATGTAAATACTTAGAGCGTGCCAAAATTATCCCTGACCATAGCACATAAATTAACTTGCCAACTATTTCTGTATAATGTGTTCTTAGAAGATCTATTGAACCGTTTTTTATTATAATGTATCATAATCTATGTAAAATATGCGTTTGAATTGAATCAAAAGGAAGGGTCAAGAATACCTAGAAAGGCTCTTCCTGATCATGAGAGCTTGTGGGTGGATTATAGAATCCATACACTGTGCCATGACTATCATTTCTACTATGTCCCAAGGAACCTGCACCAGTGGTCAGTCCAGGACGGTAGAAATCATCACTTAGAAAGTCGATGGGTGAAAAAGGAATTTTGGACTCGTTTGCCATTTTCTTGGACACTGACGAGTAATTACCAATGATGGACGGAATAAGAGATGCCATCAATGGCGAAGTTGCAGGAACTCCACTACTATTTGGAATCTGATTTGCTGCGATGTATGAGTTCGAGTGAAATGAGTTGGGCGACCTGCCTCTACCTCCTATGTATGAGCCACTATGTGACAAAGACCTTGCTATGGCCGTGATGGCATTTCCTATTTTGCCATTAGTATTGTTCATTGAAGAATCAAATTGTATGGTACGATTATGCGAGGCTGAAATATAATGAGAAGGCGGTGGTGAAGTCATTTGAAAACTGGAGGAAGCATTTCCATTCAAAGACGTTGCTTCATCAATACTATGTATGTTCGTAGGTTTGAATTCAGTAGCAACACCATTGTACCAATCAGTTGGGAAATGCAGGGGTGACTCTCTGTTTTGTCTGTTCATACTACGCTTTCTTCTCGAGTCAGAGCTCCGTTTCTTCAGTCGGCTCAGGCGGCTTTGATGCCTTTTCTTGTACCCAGGACTGTGCATATCATCGTATTGATCGTCATATATCGATCCGTAACTGTTATGCTGGTGCCCATTAACGTAGAAATCACTCTCACAGGAAGATCTCCTGGATGAGGATGATTCATCCGAGTACAACCAACATTGGAAAAGGATAATCATATCGAAGCAGACAGTTCCAGCACTGCCGACAATGAAAGGTAATTGATCCATAAAAATCTCATTGAACTGAGAATCTCCACCCTCTCCAAGGTATGTTTTATGCAAGGAAAGCAAGTATAAATCTGAAACGATGGAAATCGTGTAGAATACATTTCCTAACATTGCGAAGAGAAAAAGGTAAACAGAGATACCTTTTGTGGAGCCAGAGTTATGATTCTTAATGATCTGGGGTGCTCTGGATGAAATATAGAGAACTGTACAAGTCCATGCAGAAATTTTACCTATTTCTTCTGGTGTATATCTGAATCTAGTATGAGCCGGAATGGAAGAAACTACTATGAAAATCTTCGTGAGTGTATCCATAACAAGCTGCACCCAAGACTTGGACTCATCCAAGATCTTTTCAGAATCTGCTACTTTGGCATTGCTAATTGCACTTGTAAATGAATTGGATAATATATTTCTGCTTATCGCAGAACTTTGGCTACTTTCAATAAGATTGATGCCAGAACTAGTGGCAGTTTCGCTTTGAATAGCAACGGGCATCGACAGGGCCTGTTTAGTCAAGCTGCCACTGATGAAAGAAGCGCCCAAAATCTTATGTATGAACGACTCTTGATGCGGTGTGTGAAGGTTATGGGTAATGGAAATTTCTATGGGTGACCTAGTGACGTCGTCTTCGAAGCGGTTTCTCCGAGTACTGTGTCTGCCACTTTTACGAGACGTCGTCGGCCTGAGCATATTTGGACTCTGGAGCAAATTATGGTGTATTCTGTGTTTCGGAAAGACCCTTGTGTAGTACCAGTACTGGAGACTTAAAATACAATCTATAAAGCAGTAGTAGGCCGCAAGGGAAGTCTGAAACGGCAATGCTTTAGTCAAGATGCAACCTAAAAGGTTTGTCGTATCGCCTCCTATCCAGCAAAGTAAGAACAAAAGGGAAACTCCCGAAACCGACTCGTTCAAATGGTTTTCAATGATTTGGGGCAATTGGGCAAAGAGCCAAACTGACAACGATAGCACACCGGAGAGCTTGGAAACAGAGCTTATGAACTGCTCTTTCTGAGACGAATCTGTGCCATTGAAAATGCCCACAGTAATCGCACTGTATTCCGAGCCCCAGATAGTCGCATTTGAGCCGAGGAAAGGTCCTGGCATGGTGTTTGAAAGCGAATAGTTAATGGAGATGAGCTGTAAACCGGAGCGATAGCGAAGAAATTGGTGAATGGGAAACGGGAACAAGAACTAATTAGTATATTGGCAGCAACATCACTTCCGCGGTAGTGATTGTATTCAAAGATGGTTCGTCGGCAGTGGGGACTCTATTTCTCCTCACAACTGCTAACTCAACAGAACACACAACACTACTTTAACCGTCGATGACTGAAGTATGGAAACAAGCACAATCGAATCGAAGATAATGAGATCTGGTTTCTTTTTTCCGCTTGCGATAAAGTGAGAGAAGGGCACTGGATGCCGGAAGATGCGACTCCACGAAGATTCGAGATTTGAGTCAATAGAAGACTTTTTTTTTGAAGACATGAAGGTTTGTGAGTGTGAGGCTTTTAGGCAGATGACTTGCATACAGTGTGGAAGGTAATAGAGTGGTGGAAGCTAACGGAGATGAGGTTATGGTGGACAGTTGATGTAGGAGGTGGAAGCGTAGGGGTGAGGTAAAAAACTATGCAGAAAGGACATTTGATGCACCTTGGTAGCAGTGCAAGAATTCAAGTGCTTTGACCGTGTTTCCGCAGAGATCGTACATCAAGGGTAGTCTTGTCGATTTGTTGGGGCTGAGTTTCATAGTGCCTACCACTTCGATATTGCAGACTGGTTTGACACATCTGTTTCTCAGAAACAATAGCTTACGTAATAATGTAACATGCAGCTGTCTCCAAATTGCAACCAGTTTCGTTTAGGGTCCGGTCACGTGAATATTTCACCTCCACTGTGTATTGTTCCCAGGAAACCTACTTGAAACAGGAAATCAGTTACGAAAGAACACTAGCTCATGTGGATAACACCAGAAATCCTGAAATCGATCTCCCAATTCAAAAAGAAGTTTACGTAAGTTTAATAATAATTAGAAAATGACCAAGATTTATTTTGGACCATATTGATTCGAGAGCTCGCCATTTCTAAGGCGTTCTCCTTCACGCATTCAATAAAGGATGGCTATAAAATAAATATTAGTTCATAATTTAAGGATTAGTTCATAATTGAAGTATTATTTCATAATTTTAGTTTTAGTTCAATTTTTAATTTAAGTGTATGCATTAAAGTTTAATATCAATGTTTAATGGGTGCACCACTCTCGATACTAAACCATGATCTTGATGTACATTGTACATATTCTCTAGTTAGATTCCGACCATAAGTCCCCGAAGTATTTGAATAAATCACGGCATCTCTGGTCAAACTCTATAACAGTTCCATATATGGTATTGTTCTTATGGTTTTCTGTGATGCCTCCTATCTGCGAGTATGCGCACTTCACATAACCACCGCAGTAACCTGGTTCAATCCAGCCGACTTCAGGTTCTTCATTAATGTTTTTGCAATGTAACTGCTCCACGGATTCGAAAGGAGGAATGATAGCATGTCTAATTATCAATGGATTATGATAAAACGCTCTCATTTCGTCAACGGTCTTTAAGGAAGGAAATTTCTTGTTTTTCTCAAATTCGGTGTCGTAGTTCAAACGATCCTTATTCACACAAAAGGAAAATCCAGAGTTGAACCATACCAATGACTTTTCGTCATATCCATCAATGTGTGCAGGGTGTCCGGAACATATCTCTTTAGCTTTCTTTGGCTCTCCCTTGGAAGTAACATGGTGTTTGGAGTCAGATAACGTCCCTATGGATGCAGCTGCATATTTGTTGAAGGCATAGTCCTCGTCACCATTGGCTGCAAAGGCCAACCAGAAGATTTCTTTGTCGCCATAGACTCTACTCCTAACTGCACCCATGAAGTTCATCTGCATCATCGTGAGAATGGATCCGAAATGTCTGGTTCTGTCTAAAACCACAATACCGGACTCCATATGATGCTTCAACCCATCAAGGAATGGGATTTTAAAGGTCTTGTTGCCTACTGTGGGTATATCGAACATAGCAGAATCCATGGTTGATGGCGTGATCTTCTTAAAGAATACCCCGTCCGCATGTGGTCTAGTATTTATTGTTCTATCCTTGTAGAAGAATGCTCCCTTCTCTCTATATCCCGGCAAGTTGAAGAAATACAGAGGAGGCTTCAACATTATAGTGTCAGAATCAATGAGCATAAAATGTTCAAATGAATTGAACATCACAGCCAAGAACTTGTTGCAAAACCTATCGAACTTTCCTCTATATTCGCCCTTCATAGATTCCTTAACATTGACAAACCATACCTCTTGTGCTGGGAAAGTGTTGTTAAAATTTTCGGAAAAGCCATCTGGAAAATACTGGCGGACATTGTCAAAAGACTCTGGGATGTTCATTGGTTCCCTAGCAGCCTTCACTATCTTAGCTTTTGATTTATCAGACAAGCCGTCGTAATATATAAACTGGATGGGATACTCGTTACCATGAGCGCGCAAAAGGTGGATCAAGTTCAAAGTATTTCCGACATGCTGATTTCCTATAGTTAAAACAATTCCGTGGCCATTCACATTATCCCTAAACTTGTTCAAGAATCCTCCCTGGTTTCCAAGTTGTGAATCTACTTTCTTATTCGAATTGGCGATGCCAAACTCGGCCATGTTTGGTAATTCCTCGTACTTATCTCCGTTCCACCTCTCAAACACTGGGAATTTGTATGTCAACCACGGATGCAATCTCTGTTCAATAACGGAGCTTAAAGTAAAATTCCTATGCATGATATCCTTCTCTTTTTTCGTTATTTCAAAAGAGGGAACACTATAGTTACCAAGCGTCATCCCTTGCTTGAAGAGACGATCGATAAACGTGTGTTGGTTCGAGGTGAAATCTCTGTGGCTGTCCATTCTGTCTTTATCATTACCGGAAAGGAAACAACGGTCAAACACACGTCCATGAGCCAAGTAGTCCGTAATCGTTTGTTCTATGTTCATGGTTTCATTCCAGAACTCATCATATTGTTGTTTAATATATTCTTCCAACTTCGCTTCCCAGTGAAGCTCGTCGTCTGCATGCTTGGTCGAGAATTCCTTTTTCAATCTCCTGAGATGTCTGGAGCGCCAGTCTTCGAACTTGAAATAATCATGCTCCCTCAAGGGTAAGTCTTTGTTGGGATCTAACAACCAGTTTTCATCGATAGTGAAAAGAGTGTTGAAGTACAACTCGCACCTTTCATGAAAATCGAGATCTCTGAGGACCGAGTTGACATCATGGTTCTCGAATATAGTATTATATACACTGGAATGTGCTTTTACCGGTCTCAAGTCTGAGATGCCTCTATACTCGATGTACGTTTGTATTACATTTTCCGAGAAGTTGCCTTCTATGGTGCGATTTGTGAAAAATTTATCCAAGCTATTCGGTGATTTCGCTTTGCGATTGGTGTAAAACAGGTCTAGCGAAGGGACTCGTATGTATGAAAAGAACCATAGGTAGTAGGCCACCGCCATCGTTAGCACCGCGGCTACTGCCGCTAGAGAGTACTTCCTGTTTTTGTATATATGAATCATGATGCTGTGTTATTAATGCTACTGGTTAGAAGAAGAGAAATTTTTGAAAAAAGCGATTTCTAGAAACCGACATACGAGCGTATAACGAATCGAGGCAAAATGTGCGATATATTTATATATATATACATATATACAATATATAAATTTCAAGCGTGCGATGGGAAATGCTGCACAAGACCGGTAATATTAGCACGGCAGATCTTCATCGGTGGCTGTTCATACGAGGTGAAATAGGTTCTATGCCCTTACACTTATAGGCTGAGTTCCCCACATCTATTTATGGCACATTTTGAGGATGTGGATTATTTTTCAATATGTTCGCATTGTTTAGACAGAGTTAGTACTCATAAGACATTATTTTCATGCTGTTTGGGGGCCCTATTTATTATGAGGATCGCTTTTCCGGCGTGGTCTAGTTTCCTTTAGGGGCTCAAAAATTCGCGAGGTTTCTATACCAAACTTGCATGAATGTCCACGTGAGAGGACAATGCGCGATGACGAGAGAAGGAGATCTACAATTATGCAAATGCATTCCCAGCCCACTGTTGACCACGTTGCGAATGTTGCTACCTCAATATTGAATATCACGGTTAGGATATGCACTCTCAGTGACTACTTAGAGATTACTGATGCCGGCCAAAGTTGTAACTGGCTCCTAAAAAATCTTTAATTATAGAGTACACTGAAATTGTACAGTATATTATTAAGCAATTAATTTCTCCTCTTCCCTTAGTTTCCTCGCATATTTTTGGCTCCACACCACAATATCATAAACTATGCAAGACAGCGTAAATTCCACATCTTGGCTCCAAGATGAAATTGTGTCATTATCAACTACCCTGGCCACCATTAGACGTCTTACAAATGATGGGCTAGACTAATCGTGGCTTAACGTGTTAATGGTTTTGTGCAATTTCTATCAAGCCAGGACGTGGAGGACACGAGAAAAGGAAATGTTTGGCAAAAGGTGTTTAAGTGCCGGTTATGTAGAAGGCTCTAAAGATATTTTAAGATTAGAATGTACTACCTGTAATTATAGGGTAGATGAACCATAATCTCTGTAGCTACCCTTTGTGTCGAACTAAATTCCAGAGAGACTGATGCTCTTTATTAACTACATATTTGGTCAATGTTGATGTTTGCTTCACATTGTCACATTATTTCTGCCAATAATTCAAAGAATTGAATTGAAATGCTAAACGTATATTTCTTAATGTGCAAAGCAGACCATGCTATACGGGAGTTATCTATACTATTCCTTACCAGTCCACACATCCCCGTAGTACTTGAATAAATCTTGATCTGCTTTATCGAATTCTATAATAGTGCCTACTTGAGTATTGTTCCTATTTCCCGTTGTACTACCACCGATTTGTGAAAATGCACACCACATATATCCGGAGCAAAGATTGGGACTCTGCCATCCTTTTATGGGCTCATCCTCACTATTTCTGCAATATGGCTCATTTACATCGTATGGCGGTACAATAGCGTGAGTAATTCGCAACGGATTACGGTAATAAGTTTCCAATTCCTCTTCTGAGTTCAAGAATGTATGGAAGTTTTTATGAAAGTCGTCTTTGAAATTCACATTGTCTGATTTTCCACAATATTGAAACCCTGAATTAAACCATAGTAAAGATTTCCCGTCTTCGCCATTAACATGTCCAGGATGAGCAGAGCAAATTTCTTTGGCCCTCTTTAAGTTACCATCAGATTTAAAGCGATATTTTGATTCGGTCAATTCTCCGATGGATGCAGCAGCGTATTCGTTGAAAACGTAGTCCTCATCACCATTGGCTGCAAAACCCAACCAAAATACCTCCTTGTCTCCATGCACTCTGTCCATTACTGGGCTCATAAAGTTCAACTGCATCATCATTAGAATAGATCCAAAATGTCTAGATCTGTTGAGAACAACAACACCAGACTCCATGTGATGTCTCAATCCGTCAAAGAAGGGTAAATTAAATGTGTGTTCTGTTATTGTAGGGATGTCAAACATAACAGTGTCGATACTCGAAGGTGTCGATTTTTTGAAAAAGATGCTGTCATCGTGAGGTCTTGTATCAAGGGTTCTATCTCTGAAGAAATAAGCACCCTTCTCTTTGTACCCGGACAAATTGAAGAAATATTGAGGCGGCTTTAGTAACACAGTATCTGCATCAATAAGTACGAACTCTTCAAAGGAGTTGAACATCGTGGCTAAAAATTTATTGGAATAAGTTTTAAACTTATTTCTATCAAAGTCTTGTACCACTCCATTAACATTGACGAACCACACTTCTTGAGCAATTAAAGTACTATTGTTGCTATCAAAATAGCCGTCTGGAAAGTATTGGGCAACGTCTTTGTAGGAGTTTGGTAACTTGATTGGTCCTCTGGCTGCATTAATTATCGTAAGCTTTGATGCATCAGATAATCCATCATAATATACAAACTGAATAGGATGTACGTTGTTAAGTGCTCGTAAAAGATGAAGTAATCTGACAACAAGGTCAACATGTTGGTCACCAATAGTTAGTACGACACCCTTACCGTTTACGTCATTCTTGAACTTATTCAAGAAGCAAGATTGGGAGTTTGTGAAATGTGACGCTATAACAGGTTTCTGCTTCCTTTCAGCAATTGGAATATCAATGAAAGTGGACATATCAGGCAAACTAAAGTACAGCTCTCCTGTCCAGCGCTCAAAAATGGGAAATCGTAAGGATAACCAAGGATATACCCTCAGCTCAATATTTGTACAACTAGAAAAGGAATCGGTTTTGAGATCCTTCTCGACATTAGTTACTTCAAAGGCAGGTGCCTTAGACTTCTCAGAACCCTCTATTTTCTGAAACAACTGATGAACAAACTTTTTCTGATTCGAAGTAAATTTTGCTCTGCTGGCAATCTTGTCTTTCTCGTCATCTGTGATAAAGCAACGGTTGAATATGCGCATGTGGCACAAGAAGTCAGTGATTGTCTGTTCTGTTTTCAAAGTTTTAGCCCAGAAAACATCATATTTCTGCTTTATGAATTCTTCTAGTCTATCCTCGGAGTTCTTGTCTTCTTTATCTTTGTTGAACTCCTCCTTCAAGTTCTTGAAATGCTTATCACGCCAGGAGTCGTACTTGAAATTTGTTCTATCCTCTAATGGCAAATCTTCATTTGGATTCAACCACCAATTCTTGTCTATGGTGTAAAGAGTGGTGAAGTACAAATCACACCTTTGGTCGAAGTTGAGGTTGCTGAGAACAGAGTTAACGTCATGGTTCTCGAAAATGGTATCGTATACGCTGCAGTGTGCTTTTACAGGCCGCAAATCTGTTGAACCTCTATACTCTAAATACTTTTTAATGGATGTTATAGGGGAGAACTCTTCATCTAAGGTGAAGTTGCTGAAGAAGGCGTCTAAGTCATCAGAATTTGGGTTATCGTGTGGTTCTGAGTAGAATACATCTAGCGAAGGAACCCGTACATATGCATAAAACCAAAGATAGGTTAACGCCAGGAATAGAATGACAGCGAGTAGTATCAAAGAATTCCTGACTCTGTGGATATATATCAAGTTCATTGGTGACCTACTGTCTTGACGGCATAAGATTGTTGCAAATACGTACAATCTATAATTGATATGTCAGAAGGAAAGGAGGCACTGCAATATATATGCGACCAAGATTAGCGAAAAACTCGTGGACGGATGCGAAGTGAAGATTACGATTACAAACAAACTACCCTTTTGGAGTTCTGACGACTTGGGATCATCATATTTTTAACCGTAGACGGAGCTTATAATATTGATAGAGTTTGTAATTTGCACTGTGGTCATATCATGATCTACAAGGGTTTTGCAAGAGGAGCTCGCTTTCTCGTATGTTGACTGCAAAAGAAAATATTTACGCAGTTGGGATCTGAAAAAATATCATTAATCAGGTGCGGCTCGGCTCCTGTTGATGTGATTCTCCTGCCAAGACTTCTTTGATGATTGGCAATCATAGGAGGATTAATTGATTATCATCAGCTTTCGCCTGTCTTCCAGCCCATATTTGAAGTTTAACGAACCATAGAAAAGTTATTCCGGCGAATTGTGATGATTAAGGTGCCAGGTGTTCTTTTGCGGTACATGCGGAAAGCATGAAAAATATCATCCTTTATTTTGAGTGTGTTACTGGCTCTTTCGTGCCTTCTGTATAAAGTGGAGTATAGCATTTTTTGTCCACGTGGTATAGCAAAGCCTCACAATATATTATTGTTGTACAATTATTTCTGTTATCTAACTACAACCTAATTACTTATGGTTATTTTACATGTGTTTCTTACCAGCAAAAGATTGATATTTTATAAGATGAGTACCACATTTCTCTTTTTGTCTCCCAAGCTACCGTTGACGACAGTTTCAATGGAGATAATGTACACAGAAAAAGATAAGTCCCTTATGCTCATGCACAGCCCTAACTTTATTTTCGCTACTCTCTATGCTGCTGGAAGTGAAACATAAACGATAATGAAGATCGTTTCGTCTATATTGCCTACAACGTCGGCGCACTAATATCAAAAGTTACTTGTGCTTTCGAGCTTCCTGTGACTTTGTAGCCCACGCATTTGGCTGTGAAAAAGGATACGAACACAAATATATAGGAGACTCTACATACATTAAGGATCGACTTCAAAAATTGGGTCTGGTTCTCAGGTATTAGCATTGGATATATTGAACTTCTTTTAAGAGAAAAAATTAGTCCGTAGAGAGTGGTTGAAATCTTCGTAAATAGTTTCAACAGAATATGGTATATCTTATACTACAACCATAGACCGCATGCAACCCTGCAAGGATAGCTCTCGTCTAAACAGAATGGACAACACGAGACAACGGCTTCCAGTTGAGACCTAGCTGCTTATTTACTTCATATTGTCTTGTTCATTGCGGTTAATTGAAGTGGTTTAAACACGGGCAATACCGAATCTTTTTGTACAAACAAAATGAATGTGCTTAAGCGGAGCATTAGATGGTAATTCTGAGTAACGCAACGATGTTGATCGAGATATGAATGTGTCCCATCTTCGCTATTTGCACTTTTGCCCAAAAACTACATCGTTCCCTACACCCCTAATTTCCCTACGTAGATGCAATATTTCCTAAAAACGATTCTAAATGCTCTAAAATTTGTGGAGATCTGATTAAAATGATCATTTTTCCATTATAAGCTAAATATTTCATGTTGGATAACTATTTCGTCACTGATATTTCACATTTCGCAGCATATTGGGACGATGTCTCAAGCTTTGTATGGTCCCTTTGATTTAGAAGACCCTTACCGCAAAACACTCAAAAAGCTATTATTGTATCGCATTGTCGTTATTCAAAGTACGACATCTTCAATCTCTTCATTGTAGCCGCCAATGAATATTAATGGCTGTAAAACCATTGAAGCATTCCACAGCCAAAGAATAAAAATAGAGTGCTTTCCTCTGAAAAGCGGGCAATCGACTTCGAACAATTCAGTTACGCGATTGGGAATAAAATTCCAAGTACATGACTTTGCTCTTGCATCTATCTCTTATGTCGAACAGTGAAGGAAGCAGTTAAACTTTTGATGTTCTGAGTAAATAATACAATATGGTATCATTGCATAGCATTATAATGCTGCAACCACAGTTCAGTCATATGTCAACGGGAGTGCCGTCCTTGGACTTATTGTTATCATCTAAAAAGAAGGCTTCAAAACGAGTTTATGACTTCCAATCAAGTCCTGGCTGTTTTGCTTCTTATACAGTTCTTACATCGTTAATAGCATCACATCTATCACAAAGTACAAAAAACAAAGTCATTATCATTGAGACTCTTACCTCATTTCCATGGCATCTAATAAGAGATCATCCAGATTGCAAACCGGAATGGGGAGAAAACAATATAGTCTGCCACAAGGCAAGCACCTTTGCTTTGCTTTACGCGTTGTTCGTGTTGGACACACTAGAAACCGCAGTGGATGGTACAACTATGGTGATAATAAATGATTTTCATGAACTCTTAGAGCTCTACAAACACGAGCTATCTACTGTTTATGAGGAAAAGTTGCTTAAGCACCATTTGGAAACCAATGCAACAGTCATAAGCAATCAGGAGCAATTTCTGATAGAAGGTACAAAATCACCCTTGCCTGAACTTCCAGCTCAATCTGATTTGCTAAAAGTCACTCCTATGTCAAAATACTATTCTCAAATTCATAACCTAATGACTTCTATCTCAAAGTTCTGCTTCAATCATAGCCTGACGTGTTTTTTGGTCGGTCATCTTAGCACCAAATATGCAGCATACAAACAAATACAATCGCAGAATTCTGAATCAGATAGTTTCACGACCTCGACGTCCTTCCAAGAACGAGGTCGTATTGTCCTCGCTCCTTCATTAAGTGGGAGTATGGGCTTCTCATCACCTTCCTCCTACGTGTCGGGAACATCACCAGAGGTAAAAAAGTCTGATATCAATATTGGTCTCTTGGATTCGTATCTTGCTATGCGGCTCGTATTCTACAAAGATTGGTATCACAAATCGCCTCATTTTCAAGAAAACTTCCCTCCATTAGCAGGTCACAGCAAAGTCGTAATCAGTAAATCTCAGCTTCGATTAGTATTCGCAGTGCGGGTTACAAATCATTCACCTCACGCAAACTACCCACCAATATACTTTGATTTCGATGATATATTGTATCATTTAGATGATGACATCACCGAGGACCCAGGAGATTCTCATTCAATTATAGATTTATCAGGTCTGCAGACACCAAGTGGCCAAACTCAGTCTTCTCTATTACCATCAACTGACGCACTTCCAATGTCCGAGCATTCTGATTCTTTTATAGAAGACCGCGCGTCAGGTATGTATCTGGGATATCTGGAAGACGATCAATTTCCGTCATCACCCAATGCAGAAGTTCGCTGGGATGATGGAACAGAACCATTAATCGAACCTTCTGATATTGATGACATTGTGAGGAATGCAAAGATGGCTTCTAGAACTCCTCCAGATTCACCGTCGCAAATCTCAAGGGAGGAAGGCACCGCCGATAGTATAATCCAATCTGGGCAATATTCGCCAGAAAATTCAAACGAACTGGTTATTGAAGAATCTGAAGATGACATGTTAGGCTCTATACTTCCTGTTATTCCCAACAGTTCATGAGATCAATGGTTTCCACTAACTTTCTAACATCTGTGCCGCAAAATATAAATACATCGTTTTCGCAGCAATTTGAAGTGAAAAGTTCCTGTACATACGAACCTCTTCTCATCACCAATTTTTATTTATCGTTATGAAGAAGATTTTACAGCACAAGTAGTGCTACTGATGATACCCCAGTTATTTAGCATATTGCATTCACATACATTAAACGATTCATAATGGCTACCGTTATACCTCCGCCATCTAAAAAGCAAAAAAAGGAAGCACAGAAAATTCAAGAAGTTGATTTGATACCAGAAGACTTACCGAATGTATTGATCAAGTTCCAGGCATCTGACACTGGAGAATCTATCGGTGGCTCCATTAGAGTTCCAGGTGGCATTACAGAGAAACAATTGGAGGAGTTATTGAACCAATTACATGGTGAATCTGAAGAGCCAGTTCCATATACCTTTGCCTTGTTGAATAAATCTAGCGCTGATGAAAAAGATGCCGATGCAAAACTCATAGACATCAGGGACAATATATATGCGTCTGTTTTGAAGCCAGGGATTAAGACAACAGAAGATTTCTTGACATTAGTATATACACCAAGAGCGGTATTCAAGGTCAAGGCTATCACTAGATCTAACGCTGCAATTGCCGGTCACGGTTCCACTATTTTGTGCTGTCAGTTCGCTCCTAACGACTCAGGTAGAATGTGCTCTGGAGCAGGTGACTCAACTGCAAGAGTTTGGGACTGTAATACCCAGACTCCTTTATACACATTGTCTGGGCATTCCAACTGGGTTTTGTGTGTTGCATATTCTCCTTGTGGTACTATGATCGCTACTGGATCCATGGATAATAGTGTGCGATTATGGGAAGCTGACACAGGTAAGCCAATAGGTAAAGCATTAACAGGACATTCTAAATGGGTTTCTTCATTAACATGGGAACCATTACATCTCGTAAAAGCAGGTCAAAAGCCTCGTTTAGCCTCGTCCTCGAAAGATAGTACCATTAAGGTATGGGATACAACCAACAGAGTCTGCTTGTTGACTATGAGCGGACATACTAACGCCGTGTCTTGTGTTAAATGGTCAGGTTCTAACATTATCTACAGTGCATCTCATGATAAGACTATAAAGGCATGGGATATCACTGCCCAGGGCAAATGTATTCAAACTCTCAAGAGTCATGCTCATTGGGTCAACCACTTGGCTCTCTCGACCGATTACGTTTTGAGAAGGGGAGGATTTGACCACACTTCTTCCAAGATATCTACGAAGTCTATCAGTATGGATGAATTACGTGCTAAGGCTTTAGAGCAATACGAAAAGGTAGCTAAAGTTAACGGAGTCATCAGCGAAAGGTTGGTCACAGCTTCTGATGATTTCACTATGTACTTTTGGGAACCTCTTAAGTCTTCCAAACCCGTTTGTCGTATGACTGGTCACCAGAAACTTGTCAACCATGTTTCATTTTCTCCGGATGGTCGTTACGTTGTTTCCAGTTCATTCGATAACTCTATCAAGATTTGGGATGGTTTAAAGGGAGTTTTTGTTGGAACCTTGAGAGGCCATGTAGCGCCTGTTTACCAAACTTCCTGGTCTGCTGATAACAGACTCTTAGTGAGTTGTTCCAAAGACACTACTCTTAAAGTTTGGGATATTAGAACAAGAAAATTGAGTGTTGACTTACCTGGACATGCTGATGAAGTCTACGCAGTGGATTGGAGTATGGATGGTAAGAGAGTAGCCAGTGGAGGAAAAGACAAGATGATCAGGTTATGGTCTCATTGAATAGATAGAAGTAATAGACAGAATCTCAGACTTGTTTATGAATGTAGAGATAAGATCCCGTATAACTAAAAGCTTTTGCATGTTAATAGCCTCCACAGGACCTTATGTAATAATTCCACTTGTGCATTAAATTAAAGGCAAGTAAACCAGTTATAATTGAATGCATTAGACTGTATAAGGCATATTGTATAGGGCCGTCGCATCATCATGTATTTAGTTAAAATTAAAACGGCTTACAATGATCTTGTGTTAGTTAATAATCTCCAGAAATGGCTGGAAGCTTGTCACCGTGCTAGCCGTAGCCGAAAGGGGGCCGTTTGCTTTGGTAGCGCAAGAGAAAAAAAGGCTCAGATCCAGTGAGGCTATACAATTGATGACCATCAGGAAGACGAACGGACTGGAATATGATAGTTGTCGGCACTAGCAGTCTTATTGGCCGGACGATACCCATAAGGGAGGAAGTACACGGTTAGTTATAGCACTCAAAATACCTGTAGTATCAATAAATAGCGCATTTCACCGTTTATCTTCAACTACAACCACCACTGTTCTCACTGAAAATTTACTCTCAACTCTTACTCAGTAATTCTAATTCTACTACTCTAATCCTCGAATACAATAAAACAAGGGCAATTGAATATGAAGTTAGGTAGACTGGAGTTATTTTTTATCCTTGTATTCAAAAGAAGCCTTTATGTATTCAAAACATGACTTTGTGTATACCACATTCAACTCTATTTACATCTGCCATTACTATTGCAAGCATCTTTCCACCTCTACTGCTTACATCACTCACTTCTGCCAGTACAAACTACCTCACTCCTGTCACTAATAATTCCCTCTCCGCCACTATACCCGTGTCCCTGCAGACAGCTCCAATCCGCTCTCACTATCAAGCCCGATTCAGACATTACGAGTGCCTAAATATATCCGAGACGTTCACTCTTCTCTTCCTCTGTTCTTCTTGTCGTTCGTCAACGGGTGCTGAAAAATCCACTGTTTCACATAATCAATCACACCGTAGCTCGCCATGGCCATCGTAAAGCGTGGTGGTCGTACCAAGAACAAGCAGGCCCAGCAGGCGCCGGCTAAATCGGGCATTCAGAAGGCCGAGTTCGACCTTCACAAGAAGAAGGAGGTCGGAGTGTCGGACTTGACTCTTCTCTCCAAAATCACCGACGAGGCCATCAACGACAACTTGCACAAACGTTTCACGAACGGTACAATTTACACATACATCGGTCATGTGTTGATTTCCGTGAACCCCTTCCAAGACTTGGGCATTTACACTATGGCTGTTCTCCAGTCATACAAGGGAAGAAACAGACTTGAAGTTCCACCCCATGTCTTCGCCATCGCCGAATCTATGTATTACAATCTTAAGTCATATGGTGATAATCAGTGTGTTATTATCTCGGGTGAATCCGGAGCAGGTAAGACAGAAGCTGCTAAACAGATTATGCAATACATTGCCAACGTCTCCGTAGATGGCGGTAATGCTGAAATTTCGAAGATTAAGGATATGGTCCTTGCAACAAATCCTCTCTTGGAGT
This sequence comes from Scheffersomyces insectosa, assembly GCA_030572575.1. Lineage (NCBI taxonomy): Eukaryota > Fungi > Ascomycota > Pichiomycetes > Serinales > Debaryomycetaceae > Scheffersomyces > Scheffersomyces insectosa. The sequence continues at coordinate 56,364 of JAJMAO010000014.1, forward strand.
CTTTTGGTTGTGCGAAGACCCTTAGAAACAACAATTCTTCCAGACACGGTAAGTACCTCGAAATCCAGTTTGGTGAGTCCACCTATCAACCAGTTGCGGCACATATTACCAACTACCTTTTGGAGAAGCAAAGAGTGGTGTCCCAAATTACAAATGAACGTAATTTCCACATATTCTACCAATTTACCAAGCATTGCCCACCCCAATACCAACAACAGTTCGGAATTCTGGGTCCCGAGACCTATATATATACGTCAGCGGCTAAGTGTACGGATGTCGATGGAATTGATGATGGAAAAGATTTCCAAGACACATTGAAGGCAATGAACATCATTGGTTTGAGCCAGCAAGAGCAGGATAATATCTTTCGTATGTTGGCGCTGATATTGTGGGTTGGAAATATCACGTTTGTAGAGGATGAGAGTGGAAACGCCGCCATTAGGGACGATAGCGTAACTCAATTTGTTGCGTACTTGTTAGATGTAAATGCGGAGATTTTGAAGAAGGCGATTGTCGAGAGAGTCATTGAGACATCCCATGGTATGAAGAGAGGCTCTACATACCACGTTCCTTTGAATATTGTACAAGCAACATCCGTCAGAGATGCTTTAGCTAAAGGTATCTACAGCAACCTTTTTGATTGGATTGTTGAGAGAGTAAACATCTCACTTAAAGGTACACAAACTTCCACGAAGACTATTGGTATCTTAGATATCTATGGTTTTGAAATTTTCGAGCACAATTCTTTTGAACAAATTTGTATTAATTATGTCAATGAAAAATTACAACAGATCTTCATTCAATTGACTTTAAAAGCAGAACAAGAGGAATATGTCCAAGAACAAATTAAATGGACGCCTATTGACTACTTCAATAACAAGGTTGTGTGCGACTTGATTGAAGCTACTAGACCTCAGCCAGGTTTATTTGCGGCTTTGAACGATTCTATCAAAACTGCACACGCAGACTCAGACGCTGCAGATCAAGTATTTGCTCAAAGATTGAGCATGGTTGGAGCCAGCAATCGCCATTTTGAAGATCGCAGAGGCAAATTCATAATTAAGCATTATGCGGGAGATGTTACATACGATGTTGCCGGAATGACGGACAAGAACAAAGACGCTTTGTTGCGTGATTTGGTGGATCTCTTATCTACATCTGCCAACAATTTTGTTAGTGGGGTGTTGTTTCCACCGGAGCTTTTAGCATCTGTTACTGACTCAAAGAAGAGACCAGAAACCGCTTCGGATAAGATAAAAAAGAGCGCAAATTTATTGGTGGATACCTTATCTCGATGCCAACCATCTTACATCAGAACTATTAAGCCAAATCAGACAAAGCGCCCAAAGGAGTACGAAAATAGCCAGGTTTTACATCAGATCAAGTACTTGGGATTGAAGGAGAACGTTCGTATTAGAAGAGCTGGTTTTGCTTACCGTACTACTTTTGACAAGTTTGTTCAGCGTTTCTACTTATTATCGCCAGCAACTGGTTATGCTGGAGACTATATCTGGCGGGGAGATGATATTACAGCTGTAAAGGAGATTTTGAGATCATGTCACATTCCAACCACAGAGTACCAACTAGGTACAACGAAGGTATTCATCAAGACCCCAGAGACATTATTTGGTTTAGAAGACATGAGAGATAAATATTGGCACAACATGGCTGCAAGAATACAAAGAGCCTGGAGACGATACGTCAAAAGAAAAGAAGATGCAGCTAAAACAATTCAGAATGCTTGGAGAGTGAAGAAACATGGAAACCAATTCGAGCAATTACGTGATTACGGTAATGGGTTGATTCAGGGCAGAAAGGAACGTCGTAGAATGTCTATGTTGGGCTCACGTGCATTCATGGGAGATTATTTGGGTTGCAACGATAGCAGTGGTTACGGAAGATTTGTTGTTTCTCAAACGGGAATTAGTGACAAAGTTATCTTTTCTGAGAGGGGTGAAATTTTATTGTCAAAGTTTGGGCGTTCCTCGAAACGGTTGCCCAGAATTTTCATCCTTACAAAGTCCGCTGTTTATATAGTTGCAGAAGTTTTGGTGGAAAAGCGCTTGCAATTGCAGAAGGAGTTTACTATTCCGGTTAGTGGTTTAAAATATGTTGCAATGTCTTCATACCAAGATAATTGGATAGCCCTTTCCTTGCACTCTCCAACGCCTACTACTCCAGATGTGTTCATCAACTTAGACTTCAAGACAGAGTTAGTCACCCACTTGAAAAAAATTAACCCAGGTTTGACAATCAATATTGGTCCAACTGTCCAGTATCAGAAGAAGGCCGGCAAATTCCATACTGTGAAATTCACTATTGGAAGTGGCGCTGATGTTCCAGAACGAGGGGATCACTACAAATCTGGTACGGTCACGGTAAGACAGGGATTGCCATCTAACAGCAAGAATCCTAAGCGGCCCAGAGCTAAATCTGGGAAGGTGGACTATTCGAAATACTATAATCGCAGAAAGCCGGCTACTCATATGGCACATGTGGTGTCTAGACCAACAGCCCAGTCACATCCCTCTTTCCAAATGCCAGTTCTGCAACAGCAACAAGTCTATCAAGAGCAGAGTCCAGCAAAGCAACCTACGTTACAACAAGCTCCCGCTAGTTTACAACAAAAGCCAGCTCAGAGGAAAGTACCACCTCCTGCTCCAATCGTTCATTCGCAGCAACCGGTTATTCAGGAGAATCGCCCTGTTAAAAAGACAGCGCCATCACCTCCAGTTAGAAAGACGGCACCTCCACCTCCACCGCCTCCAGCGTTATCTGTACAAAAGCCAAAGCCGAAGTATCCAACATACAAGGCCATGTATGATTACGATGGTTCCGTAGCAGGATCTATTCCTCTTGCCAAAGAAACAGTATACTATGTTACGAGCATCAATGGAAAATGGGGTTTGGTTAAAACTTTGGACGAATCAAGGGAAGGATGGTCGCCTATTGACTATTTGCTGGAGTGTGAGCCGCCAGCCAGCCTTTTTGGAAACCAGACCAAAGTTGCTTCGCCGCCTCTTCCTCCTGCTGCAAACCAGGTTCAATCGCGAGCATCGCCAGTAGTAAGTAATGCTATTTCTACTACCCCAGCTACAACTGTGCTGAATGGAAGCTTGAGCAACGGTTTGGCTGATGCTTTGAAGGCTAAAAAATCTGAAGAAACGACCCTTGCTGGATCTTTGGCAGATGCCTTGAAGAAAAGACAGGGTGCTACTAGGGATGACAGCGATGAAGATGAAGATGACGATGATGACTGGTAGACATTAGTAATAAATGTAGATTTAACAAGACAATATATAAATTTAGATGTCGATGCTTCTAGAAGCTGATCGTAGTGATTTGAGCTACGTTCCCGAAAAATTTTAAAAATTCTATTTTCTCACATTACTTTTATTCGTTAATCGTAGTCGTTATTTTAATTAAATCACACGTCTCATGGACCTTGAAACATAAGAATGGATGCAAAGGCAAAGCCTTTCAATTATTGTCGGGAAGAGCAGATGCATTGCATCCAAATATTTATCTTCATGAGGATAGACAGAATGCTGCACCAGATTTATAGCTACCATGAGATTGAAAACAAAGGAACTCATGTGTTGGTTATCCCTATCAGTATATCATTTAATTTAATTTTATGCCCACACTTTCAGGTGCAACATTAACTACATCGCTATATATACATTATGTATGTTCTTGTAGATGTATTAAATTACTATACATTTAGGTAGCTGCTCTTCAACTGGATCCAGACACAACCAATTTCTGTAAGTGACCCATGAATACCTGTAATGATACATCGTCTGTCAACACAATGGCACCATTGCTGGTAATAAACTCGGAGCTGTTGTACGAGATTGACGGGTTCAATTTGGAGTACAAGAATCTAGCTTGTGATCCACCCTCCTCAGTGTCGATGAATCTCGGTAATGGATAACGGTCAACCAACAATTCAGCAGCTTCCTGCTTGGGTTCTTCGAGCAATACCTTGAAGTTCTCGTATTCTGGCTGGTTTTGATAACCCGCCTTTCTCCATTGTGCCACTGTCTTTCCGTGGAAGATCAAAATATGGAAAAATGTATCCAATAACAAGATACGATCATCCTTTATGGACACAGAGTCTAACAAAACTGGCTCAGGCTCTGAGTCAAGTGCAAAAGATGTCAAAGTTGGTTGGATCATAATAAGAGAGTTGTTTGTATCCTCCGTCCACAAAACATGCCTATAGAAAGCAGTCTCATCCGGTGAGTTATTAAACACCTGTAAGAATTGCGATCTACGCAAGTAGTAGATGAACTGTGGGTACAACTGGAACTGAGGTCCCAACCTGAACGACTCTTCTTGGTCTTTTCTGTAGTCAGCAAACTTCTGACATAAGCGGATCAACATACGATCAAGCCATCTAACAACATCGGCATTGTCATCTTGTTCAGACTTGAAAAGGGTGACTCTTGCCATAAGAACAGCAGCAGCCTCCTGGTCAAAGGAATTAGTCAAAGTCTGTTCGTCGGAGGTCAAGAAGTTGGAAACAGTAGTGACCCTAATTCTGTATGTGCCTGAAGAGTGCTGATAATGGGTGATAAACTGAGTATAACTCTGAGCATTCTGTGGCAATTGCTGGGTGTTGACAACATCAAAGAAGACGGAGTAACTATGCTGTGGTGAAATGGAACACAACTTATACTGAGATGTACCACCAATTCCAAGCTCATTTTCTGAGACATTGGCGGACTTGACGTTCAACGAGGAGGCATGACCCATAAGGCCGCTAATCTTCAACTCCTTGGAAGTCTTGATGTCGAATGTACCGTTGAAACCCATGAGGAGATATCCATCAGCGTCCTTGTGGAACAAACGAAGGAAGGACTGCTTAAAGATCGAGGTCGTAAAAGCATCGGATAACAAGAGTGTCCCTCCAGTGAGGTTACAAAGGTTTTTCATCTCTAACATTCCAATCTGATCGTAGCATCCAGCAAAGATATCCACAGTATGGGAGTTCTTGACCACTTTATGAGCAATGGAGTCGTAGAACTTTACTGCTTTTTTAAAATGTTTGGCATTATCCTTGTCGATGTCCGAGTGAGATCTAATTGGCTCCTTCAATTGAGGTCCTACAATCAAACCAGGGTTAAGAGTACCTGGGCCAGCAGAGAAGAGCATGATACGGGCACCAAAGCCTGGGAAAGTCAGTCCTAAGAGGTTGGCAGCAACATTAAGTGCTGAACCAGTGGATCTTAAAGGTCTATCACCATTGGCGACGGCCCAAGGATCCTTGGAGAGGTTCTCCAAAATGGAGGTGAGTTGGAACTCGACATCTTCAACTGGCAAGAAGAAACGGGTTAACGAGTTCGCAAATTGCGGCAACTGACCTTGTGGAGTCGAAGTTGGTCTGTTTAACATATCTGAGATCTGCTTTTCAGTATACTCCTTATCACCTCTGAAGATGTAAGACTTCGAAATTTTCTCAGAGCCCAAGTCGTGAACTTGAACCATAGTCCCGTAAGTAATAAGACCAATGAGAGCATTTGGAGGTAACAAACTTAAAGAAATGATGAGAGTCTCCTTCAAAGCGGCCAAGTTATCTTCATCTTGACACAAGTCAATCAAGAAAAAGAAGATCGGAGGACTTTGAACAGGTCTTGCGGTGATGTACTCAATGGTGGAACTAGACGGCTGAAGCTCCAAAGGCAAGTTTTCTGGGGTCACACCTTGATAATGAGCTGGCAACTGGTTACGGAAAGCACACAAGGGACATCTCCAGAATCCGGTAGGGTCGATGGTACAGTATGGGTTCAAAATACTCTTACAGTTCAGATTCGAGCAGAAAATCGGGTCGTAAGCAGCGATAGGCAAATCTTCTCTTTGTTTAAGAGGAGTATAGATCACACCAGTTGGAACGACGACTTTCGTGGCTTCTGTCTTAGTAGAAGGAAGCGCGTTCCATGCAAAACGGATGCCGTTGACATCCTCTGCCTCTTCGAAGTCCATTTTTGTGGAAGTTTGTTAATGTTACGTTAGAAAGGCAATCAATGGATAAGATAACAAGCACAACTTCTCCATTCCATGGACGAACAAATGGTTGAAAAATGGAGTGTTGACGTTTTGGGTGAAAATCTGAGAAAGGACAACTCATGGGTTGTGCGCGTGATGTGAAGCACGTGTGTCGATAGTCCGAGTTTTGTATTGCAAAACAGCTCTACGGCATGTTCATAGTAGGAGAAAGCTATAAAATGTAAATTGTTGCAGGTGTGAGGATAATGGTAACATGGCAAGTAGAAGGATAATTAGTACTATAATCACAAACCTAAAAATGAATGAATCATGCCAAGGATATAGGCATTTAACAACTGCCGAACTGTAACTCTCATTATAGGAGGTGCAAATAAGATACTGTATTTACTTATTCTGCGACAATGACAGAAAAATAAATGGTCGAGGAGGTTGCAAAAGTCAGAAGACCTCCAGAGAGAATTAAAACGTAGTCCAGTGTACACTCAAGAAATCAACCCCATTGAGCGAGTTGTATGGCAACACCAACAAAAGAAGCTTGCTGAACTGGTGATAGCCTTACCGTTCATAGACTATAAAATTGAATTACGAAACTGAAAGTTTTAGAAACTATGATTAGCTCATGAGACGCGAAATCCAAAATTGTTACCACAAGCTTTAATTATCACATAGCTTCTAAGACGAGAATACAATAAATTCACCATTCCAATATATTCTTAATTTGAAATAGTCTCGAAGCACTCAAACCAAAATATACCGTTAATAGATTCAATTGCTCGTTGTGCTACGGACATATTTCCTTGCTAGAGGTCTAATTGGCTCCCAAACTCTTTGATCTTGCAAGGAGCTAGATCGTCTCTACATATAATCAACCCAACATATCGAAACTTGAATAAAATTTCATTAAAATACATATATACAAAAACGTAGCGGCATTATAGAATTAAGGTGTAAATATGACGTATCGAATATGCAACGAGGGAAGAGATCATCAACGTTTAATAATGAGAAATTAGAACATTTGCCATTTACTATTAACTTCATCAAATTTTAGTCGCTGCTCAATACAAATAATTTACTCAAACACCTCATCAAAATAATTAAATAAGCTTATCAGACAAAAGCGAATTTTTGCACTTGCAGTCAGTATTTTATTATAGACAATAACATTCATATTCCATCAGTTGTTTGACTTCTTAATTTCTTCAAGCTCCTCTAACAAGGTTCTAATATATTTCGATGCCAATTCCACAGTGGTGGCTTTGGAGGGAATCGTTACTTCATCGTGATATGTCTGTGGAATCAAGCTGCCCAATTCGTGAACGGCCATATTCATTCTGTTTCTTCTACCTTGTTCAGCTAGCTTGTGGGATGCCTTTTTCGTAGCTGGTTTTTCTCCCTTTTTCACCAATCCACCATTCGACTTCTGGTTAAGAATTCTTGGCGAAGTTTCGGTACTAGATGACGACGATTTAGGTAAAAGCTTGCCGGAATTATTGAAACTTGACTTTCGGCTAGATCTGGAAGATGACTTACGCGATAAGCCTCCCCCGTTGCCATTGTAATTATTAGAATTCATTTCGACGTCATCATCGTCATCATCGTCATCGTCGTCATCTTCTTGTTGACTATGCTCAGCTAAACGTCCCATAGTAAAGCCCATGAGAGGTGCGTTGCTACTGTTGTTCACACCACCGTTGTTGATATCCACTTTTTTTCCTTGTGGGGGCAACATTGGCGTGGTACTGTTACTATTATCATTAGTGCTAGTTTCCATACTAGATTCCGGTAATTTTTCGAATGGCACCACGGTCGAAGCTGCGGGTGACGTTCTAAAGGAGCTGCCGCCGTTAACAACAGCATTTCTACCCTTTATCAGAGGAGAGTGCTTATTAGCCGCCATAATTGGAGTTCCATGGGGAGTTCTACGCTTAGTACCGTTATAAATGGTGTGAGCGTGTGAATGTTCTTCTATCGTTCCGGGGCCATACATAGATGACAGAGAACGACGTCTATCACCCAAAGAAGGCTGAGCATTCAATGCTGGCGATGTAAGTGGCTCGAACGATACCTGGACGGGAGGCTGCTGTGAATATGCCGAGGAAGAAGACCCTATAGCATTTGAAGAGCTCGATGAACCCCCTGGACCCTTGTTCAAGTTCACTTGAGAGTCCATAGGCGTTCCCGCTGGTGATACCAATGGCGTGAAAACAGCATCTGGTCTAACATGCTGTTGTGGCGCCTGTTGTCCTTGCTGTTGAGTAACCACATATGAATCATTAAGCTTGGAGTTATGTTTATGGTAGAAGTGCTGATTGTTGTACGATTTATCGTTCTGGCCTGGTAAAATAGGAGAAGCAAAAACTTTAGGGTCATTCTCAGAACCCGAGCCACCACTTGAGCCTCCGTTGTTCTTAGGAGCTGCTGCTAAGTTCTTATTGGCTGCTAGCATGTTTGGGGTTTGAGTTGGAGGCATGTGAGACGGCGGAAACGCAGAAGATTCATGATTTGGGTCTGTGTCAAAGTTGAGGTCCTCCGGTATTATGAAGTTGATGTTTTCAATGCCAAACTCATACAGTTGTGGTGGTGGTGGAATATCGTGCGGGTAGTTGGCAAGTCCGCCACTGGTAGAAGATGTAGATGGCGTATGTGCAGTTGGATCAAGGTTGGAGTTGGGTGTATTGCCGGTGGATTGGTTGGCGGAAGGGTGGTGGTGGTGGTGATGATGGTGGTGATGGTGAGTCTGGTTAGCCACAGCTGCTGCCTCGTAGAGATTCTGCTCTAATTGATGAAGGAACAATTGCTCCGTGTCCGTGAAGTTTGAAGGAGTACCTGGTTGGGCCAAAGCAGACTGGCCAATGGTTGCGTAAGCATGTGACGACGGCGTGTTGTGAGAGTTTGTACCTGTGCTAGAATCGTGGAGCTGTTGGAGGTTCTGTTGCTGCTGCTGATTTGCCGCCTGAGCTGGTTCACCAAGCTCGTGGTAGTAAGGAGATTTTCCCGGTGTTGTCCCAGGGTTGTTAGGCGAAAATGCCGAGTTCCATACAGACAGCTCCATTGTTAGAGGTAGTTAGATTGGCTTTCTTAATGAAAAGATGATAAATCACCTTCACTCTTAGGTCGAATGAATAGTTTGTTTACCTAACGATTTGAAAGGTAGTACAACTGGAAAGAACTGGATTATTTGAGCCAGAAAGTTATGACGTTGATACTTGAATAGCAATAGGAAGTCCACGAGTACTTTTGGTGGGGGATGATCTGACACTATAGGAATTCTTACTAGTGTTGATAAGACTCGACAAATTTGCAACAAGATGATGTAGAACAGTATTCGAGGTGTGTAGTAAGGTCTGATTAGATGATCTCTGGTCTATGCCAACTATGAACTAGTACAGGCAAAGTTAGGACAGTAGCGTATAATGCTTAGCCGCCGTTGTGGGGTTCTCGTTAGCAGTTTCTAGCAACGATAAGAGAGCTCCTTGCGGGTTTTCTTGATAAGGCTATGACACTGCTGGGTAGCGGAGTAGTTATTCGTTCGTGTCGTTTGTTTGAATTAAACGGTGCTACCGGTGGGGTGGCTATCTAAATTCACACCGGATTCGGTTTTATTGGTTCTACCAGATAAAAAACGGCAGCAAGGGGAGTTGGAGGCGCCTAGGACTGAGGATGGAGCCAGGCAACAGGATGGATATCGAATCACGTTATTACAAAGTACGAAACTACCTTCTAGCTTTCAACGAACGTTAGCAACGGATAATGAAGAACACAAGAATTATATATTTATTACCACTAAGTGCTAGCGACACCACAAATCCAGAAATACCTGAGACTGTATTTTCCAACAGTGCACTTCTACACTGACAATAGAATAGTCGTAGAATGAGCGAGCAGCAGTAGCAAGACGCTCCCGCAGACGATTCAGGAAAGTTTGGGAAAGCTGAGGGTAATTTCACCCGACGAATGTCACAAGTCACCAGAAAAGACCCGTCTGGCAGACGGCGAATGTGAAAAAGCCATACGCCAGAGGGCGATTGATCGGTTTAACTAGTGTCAGTCGTGGGTGCTGGCGTACAATCTGGTGGCAGCTAGAGAAGGTAGATAGTGAGAAAAGACGCATTGGGAGAAAATACTACATGGGGGCTTCCGGAGAGAATGCAGGGGCCACGTGGGGCCCAAGCACTGTCAGCGAGAGGAGATAATTTGAGACCAAATGCAAGGAATAGATTGGGTGGAATGGTAGGGACACGCCGTGAGTTCGTAATTTAGCTGACAGGTGAATTTTCCTATTCTTGGAATTAGCGAGACACAGTAGGTGGTCGCAGTGCTGGTGGTGGTAACGGCAAAAAGAAGCCGTTGGGCAGGTGCAAGGGCTAAGGTCCCCTCGTACTACAGCAACCGGCACGGTAATAATAGTGTCAAAGTGTTTCTTCGACGCTGGCAAGACGAGTCGAAAATTGAAGCTGTAGTAATAATAGATGACAATAACACAGCAATTACTAGAAAGTGTAACAGCAGTGTATGTACATCCGTAGCTCGGTATTAACGGTAGCAGACTTCCTCACTTCAATTTATCTTCCCTTCCTTAGTGTGTCGTCGCTATATTATCCTCGCCTTTTTACCTTTTCTCGCTCGCTAGCAATCGTCGAAAATGGTACCGTATATGCCCTGCGGCACGGGTCCCACTACTACGGTAACTGGTCGTACTTGATGTCAAAATGCCAGTTAGACACAGAGGGCCGATTTCCCAACGTTCAAGATCCCCCAAAACTCAATTCTCTGCGTTTCTTTTGATTTTCCTCTCCACACAACACTTGAACAATGAACATCACGGCTTTAACAGCCTCCATAGCTGGTACTGCTATGGCCCGCTGAACAATACGCTCGTCCGATGGTTAAAAAGCAACTTTAAGCTTTGGCACGTGAGGAATGCACCACAGCAAGACTCTTAAAGGCAAGTCTGGCGAATTACAGTTTAATTGGCATCTATGATTACTACTATGCGCTGTTCCTGCAGAGCTCCACCTCCATACGTCAGATCTTCTTATTGAGTGCGTGGAGGAGATCAAGTTCTTATCGTATTATATGATGATCTCCAGGTGAAGTCTACATATCTACATATCTACATAAATGTGACTTCACTTGACGATTCACAATCACAAGAGATACTTTGAACCTTTCTCGTATACAAGTAAACCCGATTGCGTTAAAGTATTATTATTTTATTAGCGATATATATATAAATGGTACCCCGCCCGTACTTCCATCTTATCGTCGTTACCACCCTCCGATTATTTACAATTCACGTCAGAGCTCTCGATAGGGCTTTGACAGATAAGACTAATTCTCTGTGGGTATCGTGTACAGCAACGGGCTTAGAATCTCTATTTTTTCCGTGTATGCTCTTATTAACATCTATTGTCAAGTTCTCTATACCTCAACAGGTATAGGGTCGTTGATAATGTCTTTCCTTTCAGTGCTGCTTGAAGGTGATTTTATGACAGTATTACTCACATTCTTCTCTTTATTGATGGTTTCACCTCTGACAATCTTCTCCATTTCTTCTCTGGTCAAAGTCTCGTACTCAAGTAAACCCTCTGCTAATCTCTTTAACTCTACCTTTTTCTCACGTAATAAGTTTCTGGTTCTGTCTTCACTAGAAATCAAGAAATCGCGTACTTCAGTATCGGCCATGTTTCTGATTTGTGGAGACCAGGACTCCCAGTTGTCACTTAACTTAACAGGGCCAATAACGTCACTCATACCGTAGGAAGTTACCATAGCTCTAGCAACGTTAGTAGCATTGGCTAAATCACTGGAACAACCACTTGTAACATTCTCTTTACCGTTAAGCATTTCTTCGGCAATCTTTCCTCCCATGCATACGTCCAAACGAGCAAAGCATTCCTTCTTGCTCATATCTACCTTATCCATTTCTGGTAATTGGAAAGTGATACCGAGAGCACGTCCTCTTGGTAAAATTGTGGCTTTGTATAATGGAGTAGCGCCCTTAGAGAACATTGCCATAATAGCATGTCCAGCTTCATGGTATGCAGTATTGAATCTGGATTCTTCTGTAATAACCATCTTCTTCTTGGCTGCACCCATCAAGATCTTATCCTTTGCCCATTCAAAGTGGCCCATATCCACAGCTGGGGCAGAAAGCTGAGAAGCATGAACTGCAGCCTGGTTGACCAAGTTCATAAGTTCAGCACCAGATAATCCTGGGGTACCACGGGCAATAATAGAAGGATCGACATCTTCAGCAGTCTCCACATTAAGCATGTGATGCTTCAAAATGTCAATTCTACCTCTAACGTCTGGCAAATCAACAATAACCTCCTTGTCAAAACGACCTGGTCTCGTTAAAGCTTTGTCAAGAGATTCTGGGAAGTTGGTAGCACCAATAATGATAATACCTTGAGTCTGGGAGAAACCATCCAACTCAACCAAGAGCTGATTAAGTGTCTGTTTAGCATAAGCTTGGTCCTTGGGGTTTCTCTTTCCTCCAATGGCATCTAATTCATCAATAAATATAATAGCGGGTGACTTTTCTCTTGCCTGGGTAAATAACTCCCTTATTCTCTTGGCACCTACACCGACGTATAACTCATCAAATTCTGAACCAGACATGAAGAAGAACGGTACACCAGCTTCACCAGCAGTGGCACGAGCTAAAAGTGTTTTACCAGTACCTGGGGGTCCAGTTAAGAGAACACCCTTAGGCAACTTACCACCTAAACCAGTAAACTTAGAAGGGTCCTTAAGGAAATCAACAATTTCTTCTAATTCGGCACGAGCTTCGTCACAACCTTGAACGTCAGAGAATCTGACAGTGCTCTGAGAAACGTCAACGGACTTGTCTGCCACCTCGGCGTTCTTGAAGATGGTACCGTTTTCCACCAAATAGTTGAAAGCGTTGGTAGCACCATATGTCAACAAAGCGACTGGGATCAACCACTTCATCCATTTGGATAAAATTGTCAAGAGAGACTCACTAACAATCACATGAACAGGTTCGTATCTTGATCCAAACCCATGTGGTAACCCGGCCGCACTTGTTTGACCAGTGATAGACAGTTGTTGAGCCAAGCTTCTGGCAACTTGTTCTGCTTTACCCTTCTTGCCTAGTTTATTCAAAGCCTCAATATAGAGACTCGTACATTCGGGGCTCGATGCGATTCCTGGAGTTTCGTATCTCTGTACCACGATTTGTGGATAGCTATTGGCAAGAAGCAGTTTGTAGAACTCCACTTGAGCGGTTGTGTTATTCAAATCATTATTGGCAATCTGTTCCTGTGATTGGAGAAGACTGACTGTTGTGGAAGACACGTTTCTGCTAGCTAATCTAGACGACGAGAGTAGTCTTCTTCCCGTGCTGAACGAACCTACAGACATGGGCACAACTAGACGCTGGAGAGCAGTGGCGTTGGTGAGCGCCAACCGTCTCAGAACTACACCCAAAGCAACCAGTTTCTGTAGAACGTTCATTCTTTTTGGACTGTGTGTGATTGGTGTACAACCTGATGTCTTTACAACAAGGAAAAGGTCAACACTTGACTCCTTTTGTCTAGTTATAACAGTCTACAAGTGACTTCTTCGTGGAAGGAAGTCGAAACTGATGGAGCGAATTGCTTTTCGTGACTGGCGCGGACTTACACGTGATAGTGCACGTGAGTCCGGGTTCTGATTGGCTTGGAGCAGGATGGTACGGTTGAAGAGGAAGTCTTCAATAATATGTATTTTGTGTGGAATATTGATGAGATGGGCTTAGTTGGCAGTTGGATTATGATTCTGAAAGGCGGCACACTCATAAGACCACCGGAAAACCTTGGGCACAGATAATGCAATGGGCTTTGGTGGCCTGTAGAAGCTGCAAAAGTGTGGGGTGCGGAATCTATCAAAAAGACGGGACATAAAATAGTCCGCCAGATGATATGAATATCGAATAATGGCCGTTTGAGTGATGTAATACGGCAATATTATAGGTCGGGTCCTGAACATTAAATAGGACTGGCAAAAGTTAAACTGCTGAATTAAAATTGCTCAGACAAGCAGTGCTGCTGAATTAAATTTGGGAGACTCTCTATTAGGATGCAAAACTAAGATTTTCCAGGTTGATTGACCAATTTTGCACTAAAATATATGCTCATACTGAATCACGAACCTTGAGAAACGGCGAAGTCTAATTCATCCAACTCCACTTGAGTAATACCCGTAAGCACAAATATCTTTATGTAAATTCAACGCTTCAATATACAAAGAACACCCAGAACCGTAGGGCTCACCTTCTCTATAGCACCCATCACAAAATCATCCCCTCCTCCATCGCGCTACCATCCAATATACATCACCAAATCGCAGTCGTGCACTCACCGATCTCTTAAATGTAAACATACAAACAAAGCTACAGAAATGTACTTAACCATGCTTGTCGTGGCGTCTAGGAAGATCACAACAATATCTTCCTCTACAACACACACAACTTGACACAATGAGTCAGATATTACCCAAGAAGCGAAATCTCAGCTCGAACTACGCGAATCGCGCCCCAAGCAACGGGGATAGGCGTATCTCTGGCCACGGTCATACTCATAATCATAGTACAGGTAATAGAGATAGAATGTCGAGTGTGAGAGGAAACTACAATAACAGCAGTGGTAATAACAGCAATAACAATAATCCAATTACAGGAAGCAGCGCAAGTTTGACTTCTAACAATGGCTTGACCAACAACAATATACCCAACAGTCCTTATACCAATAGCACCAATTCCAACTTCATAGCCGCCAACAACACAAGCTCCACAAGCAGCTTCCCAACGGGCTCAAACAGAGTACTATCCCACAGGATACTATCCAACAACCATCGTCATGTAAGTCGGTCTCTCAACGCTGATGATTCATTCGATGATAACGCAATCCATTTCAATGAAAACAAGCATACAATCCTCACAAACTTCGAGGAATGGATAAAGCTTTCGACGGACAATAAGATCACATCAAAGAACTCCTGGCAGTTTGCATTAATCGACTACTTTCACGATTTGAACGTTATAAAAGACGGTGACAATATCAACTTCCAGAGAGCATCTGCAACGTTGGACGGATGTGTCAAAATCTACCTGAGTAGAGTGGAGCTGGCTGCCACTGAAACGGGTAAGCTTTTGAGTGGTTTAGCAAAAAAGAAAGATGCCGACATGATAGAGGAGAATGATGATGAAGAAAGTGCAGAGAAGAATGGAGAAGCGGATAAAAGTGATGATGAGGATGCAGACGAGGAAGGGAAGAAGAAGAGAAAGATAAACAGAATCGTAGAATCTACTTTGGTTGATTTTGAAACTTTACGCATCAAAAAACTTGAACAGGAGCTCGCCATCGATCCTTTGTTCAAGAAGGCCTTGGCCGAGTTTGACGAAGGAGGTGCAAAGAGTTTGTTGTTGAATACATTGAATATCGATGGCTCTGGAAGAGTCGTTTTTGATGCAACGACAAAGCCCACCAATCAAAAGGATGATGAATCTGAAGCCGTCAAAGACGGAGATTACGAAGAGGACGAAGAAGAGAACCCGTTTAGGCAAGGCAGTAAGAAAAGGGCCAGGAAGATTACTGAAACAGACAACAAGGACGTAGACATATCCAAACTTTCAAGATTTCTTTTCCGCAATGACGAAGACTTATTTGAGACTGCTACTATCTGTCCTTCACTTTCAGAGTTTCACTCCGCTATCGAGGATATCACAAAAGCCAAACTGATTCTCAACGACTTCAACTCCAAGATAGCAACCGCAGCCGACACCGTACCAAGTGGACCGAACGACATAGATGCTGATGTCGAGGATGACAATAACGATGATTTTGGTTTCGGATTCGGTGATAATGACGACTATAATGACTTCAATGCAGATAATGATAACATCGACGACGATGACAACAACAACTCTCACAATTCAACCAATATAAATAACTCTAATGACCCACTCCATAACTTGAATCAAAGTATAATGCAACGTCTCTTCGATGATGAAGAGTATGTACAGCTGGCTACTAGTATTCAGGTACTCGATAGAGACCTCATGGCGTACTTCGATGAACGCATGAAAGTTAATTGGAGGGGTCCAGAGCATTGGAAGGTTGCTGCTTTGAAAAAATTTAAAAATATCGGAGACGGGGAAGGCAATGACCCGGAGTCTACACCGGGCCCATCGGAGCCCAAGAAGAAACAGAAGCAAACCCAAGTCATAGTGGATTTCTTTGTCGACGAAGACAAGGAAGATGACATATTTGAGGCTCCAAAAAATGTATCAGCCATAACTAAAAAACAGGACTCCAATGGACCGAATGCAACTGGCAATTTCATTATAAAAAACAAACTTCCAGACGATATAAGGTATAACTCAGCTAGATTGACCAACTTGTTCACCAAACCTCAAGTTTCGATTCTCTACTTCCCTAAAATGAAGAAATCTGACGCCAAGCCAGATCATCCACAGTTTACTGACGAAAAGTTCTTTGCCGAGCAGTACCAGAAGCAAGAAGACGATGCAAGTCGGTTTGCAACCTCCTTCCACCAGGCAGAATATGATGACTACAATGCAGATTTTGGTGGAGATGATGATTTTGGAGCAATCGATTTTAATGATGCTCTTGAAGGAGATGCAGGGGAGCTAAATACCGACGAGAAAGATGCGGTGACAAGCGGCTCTCAGGTAATGGGAAGAAGAAGACCAGACTACGTCAACTTTTCGCGTGTAGCAAAACGTGTGGATGTCAAATTACTTAAGGATAATCTCTGGCTGAGTATCAAGAAAGAAGAACCAGAAATAATTGACGTTGTGACTGAAGAGGGCCAGGAAAAGGAGGATGAGAAGAAACCCGTGAAAACTTTTGGAAACTTGGTTGCGTCTGTTTCAAGTATGTATGGCGCTGAGCAGAGAAAAGATCTTTCCACAAGTTTCTGTTTCATCTGTATCCTCCACTTGGCCAATGAGCATGGCTTGTCGATATCTGCCAATGAAAACCACGATGATTTGGAGATTGTAGGATTCTGAGGAACTCTTTATTAGTATGAATTAAGATTTTTGATATAGAATTAGTAGAGCTTACGATAGACCATAGAATCGTGCTCTACGGGTATATATAATGTACGAATAACTGAATGGAGAATTATATAAGTTGTATGTGAATGATTCAAGTCCTTGTGAATAGAAGAGCAGCAAGTTCAAAGGAGATATTCTACAAAAGATGATACCTTTTTAAAGGTGATGAATTAGTCTATTAGTTCTATGGTACAGATTTTATATGCTATTAATGTTCTCTCAACGTTTTCCCTTCCC
Organism: Scheffersomyces insectosa; assembly: GCA_030572575.1. Lineage (NCBI taxonomy): Eukaryota > Fungi > Ascomycota > Pichiomycetes > Serinales > Debaryomycetaceae > Scheffersomyces > Scheffersomyces insectosa. The sequence goes on from JAJMAO010000014.1 coordinate 73,705, forward strand.
TTTCTTCTTGTTTCTATATCCTTGGTTGCTGATTCTTTCGATTTCTCCTTGAGATATAATCAAACCGTTTCTAGTGGATCTACCAATTCCATTAATCTTCAATCCTCTATCTCTGACTCTCTTCTCGATTTTCTTACCAGTACCTAATCTGTCACTAGCAAGAGTAGAACCCTTACCAGCATTCAAGTTTCTGAGTTCACCTTTCTTGACCTTAGAGAGGACAATACCAGCATTCTTTGCATCTTCTTCGTATTTGGCGATCTTCTGTTCCCTGCTACGAATCATACCTTTTCTCATTGACATTGGCATACTCTCCAACTTCTTGGGAAGACCTCCAGTAGCTGAGTTTGTAGAGGCAATATTTCTAATTCTAGAGTCTAAAGCTCTCTTCCTGGCTTTACCCGTGGGATCCTCAAAATCAAGGGTTTGCAAGGTCAAGTCAGCCCCTGAATATTCCAAGGAATTGGCCAAAATATGAGATTCTTGTAACAACCGTTGTAACTTCAAGTCATTCTCTAAATTGTCACTTTCTTCTTTCACCACCTGGCCATTACGTTTCTTATTCGTTCTCTCAAGTTCTTTCTCTCTCTGAGCAATTTCTACCAAAGTGGCAGCCCTTCCAGATCTAAGAAGCTTCTTGTCAGCTTTTGAGATGGGGGTAGGCACCTTAGAAGTGTACGAGTCGTTCAATTTTATTACTTTCGGTTTGACTACTTCTTCTTCCAGTTCTTCATCTGACTCAAATTCTATATTGTCGCTTTCGCTCTCACTATTTGAGTCATTGTTGTCCGAGTCAAAACCACCAAAATCGTCGCATTCCATCCCGTTGTCCTCATCTTGGCTATTGTGACTATCGCTATCTGCTTCACCATTAGACTCATCTCGAGCCGATTTAGCCTTATCCTCGAAACCCAAATCTTCTATGGACCCAAATTGGGCTTCGAAGTTTCGCCTCTGTATTTCCAAAGCTCTCAAGTACTCGTCGTCACTCATATCGAGAAATCCTTTAATCTAGCTAGAGATATATCGATTTTTTGCAAGCATTAATATCTAGAATTCAGTGAAATATTTATTTTCTATTCGAAAGAAGACCAGATGGCTCACGTGACCATAGCGACACTATTTGATACAAGAGAGATTAACATAGAGATGATGATGAACAAGCAGTTTTGGTAATGGTAAGAATTGACTGTGCCGCTATTCAAAATCTCAGTGCTTTCTTACCCATTCAGATCTGTTGCCCTTCCATATTACTGAAAAGATTGAAAAGTTCCAGGTACTTCTGCTACTCTCTCATATGCTGCTTCAATATGTATTTCTATCTTGTCTCGTTAATCATCAATACACCCATGCCGCAGTAAATCAACATGACTCAAATTTTCAAGATTTTCGATTTTTCACTTTCCTGATGATTCAATTCTTCTTTTGATTCACTTGGGAATAAGTTGAGGTTATTCTTTCAGCAATTGGATAGCTACAGGAAACAACGAAATACTGCAAAAGTTCTACTTTGCAAAATGACCAAATTTCGTGGGTGTATTGACATTCACTCTGGCCAAGTCAAGCAAATTGTTGGTGGAACATTGAAGCAAGATGATATTGCAAAAGACGACAATACTACGGAAAACTTTGTTTCCACGAAGCCTTCTTCCTACTACGCAGAATTGTACAAGTCTGACAATGTTTCTGGTTGTCATGTAATAAAATTGGGCTCTAATCCGGCCAATGACGAAGCTGCAAAATTGGCTTGTAAGACATGGCCCAATAGCTTGCAAGTGGGTGGAGGTATAAATCTCGACAACGCATTGACATGGCTCAACAAATATAAGGCTTCTCATGTGATCTTAACCAGTTGGTTGTTTAGCGATGACAATGGAAAGAAGGTTTTTGACTGGTCAAAATTGAAGCAAGTATCCGAGACAGTAGGAAAGTCTAGATTGATAGTCGATTTGAGCTGTAGAACTGTTATAGACAATGGTGAAACAAGGTGGGTGGTGGCAATGAACAAGTGGCAAACTCTCACAAGCAATAGTCTTTCCAAGGAATTCTTAACCGAAGTGGGCCAATATTGTGATGAGTTCTTGATCCATGCTGCGGATGTCGAGGGACTCTGTAAGGGTATTGATGAACAGTTGGTCACTAAATTAGGTGAGTGGTGTCCATCTGGGTTTGAGGGCAGAATAGTGTACGCAGGCGGTGCTAAGCTGAAGGAGGACTTGGACTTGGTGAAGAAGTTAAGTGAGGGAAAGGTGGATTTAACATATGGAAGCGCCTTGGATATCTTTGGAGGTAAGCTCGTCAAGTTTGAAGAATTAGTCAAGTGGAACAATTCCAACTAACATAAAAGGTGAACACTAGAAGTGATTCGCTGAAGTAGACATAAAATCGATGGACTACAATGAGAGTTATGCTAATGTATATAGTATAGACAGCTAATGATACAAAGGATTAATACTAATAAAAGTAACTAATAAACATGACAGAAGTGAAGGTAGAGCATGTCAGCCATGATTAGATGGCATGAATGTTTCGTTTGTATAGAGTGTAAAGGATCATTACCGAGAAAACAGGCATGATATACCCATCTAAGCATTTCAATCTGTCTGACTCTAAACTTATTTTGATAAGCTTTCTCAGCTTGAAAGCACCTTGGGATTTCACAAAAAGCTTAGTTGTTCCAAGACGAGTTTCCTCCGAACCCACCTTCTCCTCCGTATGGTGTTCTACTCATACCTGGACTGTCTCCTCCATCATCAAATTGGTTTCTACCATAAGTTGTCAAGCCTCCAGCATTAGCATTGCTAGCTTCCACAGTTTCCTTGTTTAATTCTATGGCGATATCTGCGAGCTTTCTTTGTAAGGTCTCCACAGATCTCAAAACGACTTCATTTGGAGGCAAGTTACCGACTGTTTCAACATCAATATAATAGTTACTTGGCTTAGCCTTATAGTCAAAAGCTGCATATGGATCTGGAACTTCTTCCCACTCACAGTTCTCGGAACGTGGCCATTCCTCGGCGGCATCATTCTCATACCAATAGGAAGTATGGTTCAACTTGTTCCATGGATCATATTCGAAACCGACGGCTGCACAAGGCGACCATTTGGCATGCTCCTTGGCAATTCCTTTCTTGGCTATGCATGTCAATCTCAACTCTTGGTGCTTTCTTAACTTACAGATTAATGGTCCCCTACGGTTGGCATCTCTGATAACTGGGTCACCTAAACGGGAACCGTTGTGAAATTTGGCCAAATCCGTAGCGTATACGTTCATGGTGGAGTCTGTGTCACACTTGGCGGTTAATTCCAAACGAACAGAGCATTTTGGGCAGTAGTTATCGCAAGTGCAATCTCTTGAGTACGTCAAGTTCTCAATACCTTCACTAACTAATGGGACAAGACCCAAACGATGAGACAAGAACTCGTCTGCCAACACCGAGGTGTTCACGTCAATCTCCACAAGATCTATGGCGAGTGTTGGAACTTCGGCCAACATGGTTCTTCTGATGGAGTTGGCGGTGGAAAGATCGACGTCACGAAGAATGAAGTTGACATGGTCACGTTCAGACTCACGAATAGTCACAGAGGGTCCGTCACTTTTATCTATTTCCATGGTAAAATGTATATAAATGGGTAATAGTATGTAGATGTGTGCTCGTGAAGCTTGAAGGGGATCCAAAAGCTTGTTTTGATCGACTTGAAGAAGAAAACACTAGCTGTCTGAAGTAGTTAGCGAAAGTCGATTATAAATTTTCAACGTAAACTTTAAAGTGCATTGGTTGAGCTTTGGGGAAAGTGCGGGTTGGGTTAGAAGCTAAGAGTCACGTGAGATTATTAAATGGTACCTTGGAAGCATGATACAATGGAAGAAAAGAATGGGGAAACGCACAAGGCAGTCTTGGGACTCTAGTGAATGTGTTACAAGAAAGAGTTACTGGATTACCATCTGTTTTAGTAGCTACGTTGAAAGGCATTATTTGATGATATGAGAGTTCTGCATATAAATCATTCAAACGACCACGATAACAAAGCAGTCTATGGTAAGCTTGACTTTTAATATGGTACCCTAATCATCTGTGGTGAAGCTAAAGACAGTGGACTGAAGACTGGAGTGTGAAAGAAACTAGGCGGTTTATGTTAAAAAGAGTAAACTGAAAAGCCCACACTGTAAAACCAGTTGCCGTGACCATTGGATGTGGGACTGCAAAAGAAAGCTTAAGAATTACTTGCTTCCTGAAAGAAGGAATAGCTGAGTCACAGTACAACCAACCTCTTACCATTCCAAAAGGTGAAAGCACCTCATACATACACTGGAATCACCATCTCTACACATCAATTCAGCAAGTTGCAAAATCTTGCCTCTCCTCAGAGGCAGTCCTGTATGTGAAAGCACCTATCAGATTACATAATCACAGAAAAGCAGTTTTGCGGTTTGTGATGTCTGACCTCTTGAAGGACGATGTATCCATTTGAGAGTAGAGAAAGTGTAGTAAATTAGAGGCAATTGACGTGTCAAGAAGTTGTATATAGAGAGAGAACGGATAAGTGGCCTTCGCAATTAATTAAGCACTTTAATTCCATCAAGCTTTATAAGATTACACAGAAATGAAACCCTCTTTTGCCATTCCAGATTTACGGTTCGAGCAAACTTTCTATAAACAATTGGCTGCCAACAGTGGTAAGAAAACGCCGAAACCTGAGGAATTGGATACCAGGGCGTTGACTGACGAGCAACTCAGAGCATTCAGTCAGAAAATTGAGGAGGATGAGCAAGAAATACTAGAAAATGAGGACGGCGAACTACAACCTTTAGAACCAATCACCCCAGCATTGGTAATTTATACAATCCTCAAGGACCAGATGTTCTTTCCTTTGTTACAGGGATTCTTGTGGACGGGAGTTTTGATTAGTATGCGTCCGTTTTTGCAAGTATTTGTAAGGCAGGGCCAATTGACTGGCCATTGGCTAGCCAATTTGTTAGGGTTGAATGCTATTACCAGGAGAAGCATATCCAGGTAGACGATGAAAATACAAACCACTGTGAGGAGACGTTAGGAATAGTTTAACGAATAACGAGGAAAAGCCTATGAAATGTAAATAGTAATGAACGAAGAAATATATCGTTATAGAGAAGAACAAGCACCCTAATAGTAGCAATACCGGAATATCGTATAAACTAAGAAGAATGAATTGCAAAGTTGAAGAGCTGTCATATTATTTGCTTATTCCTTGATCTTCTCCCAAACCTAGATCTCAACCCAACTTACCTAGCTAAACATTTAATTTCAACTCATAATTCCCTCTTCACCACGACTCAGCCCCACCAACTCTATTTACTACCATACCCTAAAGAAGCGGTAGGTCATTCTAGAAGCAATTTCAGCTGCTAAAATCCACTGAAATTCACGTTCCTTGCCCTTCCGAAGTAATCTGTATCAGAACAATGCTACATAACACTACGTACATTATGAATGCTCTCTATACACTGAATGTGCACCATAAGTACTAACCATATGAAGATAATGGTGGGCCGGAATTCAGTTTGGGTGCATTCCGACTCTGCCGTCATCGTCTCAAACGTGCTGGCCGAGGACTCCTTTTGGTGACAGCAACAGTACGACTAGCATGTCAAAGGCAGTTATGTTTGCTGTCAGAATTTGTGCAAATTGACGAGACAAGAGCTTCTTGGTCATGGTTTTCATCTCGCAGCGTCCCATGCTCCCGAAGACTTGGAATTTTGACGAAACCGTATCCCTGTCAGTATTCTCAGTTAGCAACTATAGCGTTTATGTACAATCTAGGAACGGGGCGCGCCGAAACAACCACCGGAACACGCCAGACTAAAAGGTCGGATTCTACTTCGTTAAATATGAGTGACAGACAGTTCACTACTGCTACTGCAAAGAACAAATAGAAAGATACAGTTACGTGCCATATGCTGATGAGTTTTGGAAATTCTGCGAAATTAACACATCCTCACCTATACACTCACAGTACCAAGGCGTCAATTTTACACTTCCAAAGGAACCATTTCCCATCTTTCAATCCTCTTTCCATCCCACTCATTCTCACCATCTACCTCTCCCTCGTATTTGACAGCGGTTACCCGTATCTTGCCAGTCTCGCACGGTTTCCGCACGACCACTGAAATTTACCTTTCAAAAAACGGACCTTCAAAACCACCACAACCAGAAGGAATAACACTTGCAACCCCAGTATATCATCGTGTTCCAACGCTTTTCAATCCATCAGACAAAGACCGTCGTGTCAGTAGAGGGACCCCGGACCGCTCAATAACTTTCAATTTTCAAATTCCCGGCCGCGATGTTCAATAGGCGTAAGAGTCGAAGTGTCAGTGAGAGGCTGTACACTGGAGTGAACCATGTTGCTCCGTCGGCCAACCAACCAAGCACCAGCGCCTTGGCAGCGGCACTCACTATCGGGAAGAAGAATAACAACAAGCCGGCACCACAAACATCGCTTTCGTCGGTGATTCCAAGGTCCAATTCGATGCAATTCAGAAGAGCTGCTCCACAGCAACAAACAACCGTTCAGCAACAGACCCACCAATTACAACCACCACAGCAAATACACAACCAATCGTCTAGAGGATCGCTTCTCAAGCGTAACTCTACCGTTGGATTATCATCTCACTCAAATGCTCCTCAATCTCACCATGAAGCTTCCGCTTCCCATAATTCTGCAGCAACCCAGTCAGCCTTCCGTAACTTTAGCGGAGGTTCTCTCACACTGTCGTCCTCTAGGTCGTCTCTTCAAACTCCAGGACACTCAAAAACATCGCTTTCACAACCAGTTATATACGACATCGATGATTCTTTTAATGACTCGTACTTAGACGAGATTACTGAAGAGAGTACCCAGATTTACCTCAAGAACCAAGACAAGATGCGCGACTTGAAGCTCTCTCATCAACCAGCAGCCCATAATAACATCCATAATATAAAGAAAAAGACATCTAACGGCGCTATCGCTGGCGGTTCCCCTGTTAAAATGGTTAAAAAGTACATTCCAACTCCAAATGGTATTAAAATCGTGGAAGTCCCAGAAGCGAACTTTGCCCAAGAGGTCGCAAGAAACAACTCCATGCGTTCCGGAGCAAACATCCCACGTTCTCCATCTCTTAGGGGACTTTCATCCCAAAAGAAGATATCGAGATCATCTTCATTGAACTCAGTCTCGGCCAATAAACCTCCGTCGCTGTCATTGGGTCCTCCAAGAAAGCCATCTTCTCGTTTATCATCGTTGGTTAAACCCAAAATGGCACCAATGACAGAGAATGTCGGCTTAGAAAGCACATTGGGTAAAGCCGATGAGCAGCACGAGCAAGAGTTGAAGGTGAGTGCTTTGGAAAAGGAAATCGAACACGAAAAGAAACTAGCCAGGGAATTGGAACAAAAGAGAAAGGAATATGAAGATTTGAAAGCAAAGAGATTAGAAAATGAGAGGGCATTACTTTCGTTGAAAGAAGAATCCAAGAGTGCAGAGGCACTCGCTGAGAACTCTGAAGATGCAGCAAAAGACACGGGTAATAGAGACATTGGTAGCTCTGGCCCGCTTAATAGTGTATTGCCAGTCATTACCACTTCAACTTCTGAACTACCAGCGTTTGAGGAACCTATAGCGGAGGATTTGGGACTCCAGCATTCACTTCCAGAATCAAAAGATACCGATGCTACTGCTGTTTCCCCTGCCATTACTGCAGAAAAGGACTTAGCCGCTGGATCAGATGGTTTAGACGATGTTAGTAAACCAACACTTTCTACAATTGAACTTCCAATGACAGATAGTTCTGATGCGGAGGGACCACATGATACTACCGGAGACCCATTGACCTCATTGGAGCAGAGTAGTACTAAGGGGAACACAGATGATATCTTGGAACATCAGCAGAATCAATATAATGCCACACCAGCCGGCAAGACCACTTCCGAGTTATACTCATCAGATTCAGAAACAGATACTAGAGCAGACTTCACAGGCACCGAGCTTGGTATTATTAGCCAGTATGGTAACCTTCACTCTAGTGAGTTGTTGAAGCGAGACAGTTTGGTAGATCATTTGCCCTCCACAGATGAAGGTGATATTGAAGACAATGAGGAAGAGGGAAGTAATTTAGCAAAGAAATTAAGAGCCACTTACGGTTTGGGTGAGCAAGATGGGGAGAAGACAGTTGGTCCAAATAATTTTGTGATAACACAGCCACTTGTTGAGGGCTCTGAGCTTGATGCCAACGGAGAGACGGGGCTGAATGATACTGAATTGCCAAAATTAGACAGAGCTGGCTCGATTGGTGCGTCGACTATTACCTCACCAATTGATTCAACCCCAATTCTCCCAGCCGAGAGTGCTGAGACGCTTCATGTCCCAGTCGCAGAAAATGGAGGAAGTTCTGGTTCTTCGCTATACACGTCAAGCAGTCATGATTCTAATTCCAAGTCAGAAAGCAAAAAGCTCAAGTCTGCGATGAAGAATTCCTCTACACACTATCATGCATCCAAGAACAGTGCAAAGAGCAATGCTGCGCACCAAGCCTATCTCTCGCTTACGACGGCTGAGAACACTAGACTTAATTCTAAACTTTCGTCATCGCAATTAAACGATATCTCACCAGGAGGAGGAAATGGCGGTTATCCACAGCCAGTGGCACCCGCAGGTCAGAAGAGACTATCACAGCTGACCTTGAGAAAGTCCCAACAGCAACTTCAGCCGCCTACTACCGGATTGACCAGTAGATCATTAAGACCCCAATCGTTGCAACCAGAACCATTCCCACAGAGTAACAGCAGAGGGTACTTACAGGAACAGCATCCTGCAGCAGCAGGAATGAGCGGTAGGAGCTTGAGAGATAGAGGCTCCTCGTATGTGCAACCTATTGCTCCTCACCCAGCATTGCAACCGAATTATCAATCTCCTAGTAAGGTCAAAGCAGCAGAATTGTATGCCAAGGCAAACTCAAGGCCACAATCAGTATTCAAGCCAGTGGCCAAGAGGTCCTCCTTTTCAAAGGAAAGCAGCGGAGACAATCCTTTACATGCCCAACAAGCAAACCCGGCAAGAGGATCCAGAACTCTTCGTGACTCTGCCTATAACGTTCCCCCAACACAACAGAGGTTTAACCAACCACAACAACACCATCAACAACATCAACAACAGTCTCAGCCTCAGCCTCAGGTCACTCACAGAACCTTGAGGGCTGATCCAGTTCCTCAACCGACTTCAAATAATATCCCAAGCACACCTCGTAAGAATGGAAACATTTTTAAGTCTCGTTTTGTGGATTCTGACGAAGAAGATAATGGAGGAAATGTAGGTGGATCCAGCGCTGGTGGGTTCAAGCTGTCATTCCGGTCCAGATTCAACGACTCGGACGAAGCAATTAATATTCCAAAACCTACTCCCCAAGCAGCAGTGAATGATGTTCCTACTTTACGCAGTGCTAATAGGGATGTATCTGGGGCTTCCACTACTCCAAGCACCAAGGAGAAGAGAAAATTCGGAGGAAAACTTCGTAAGCTTTTTGGAAGAAGCGATCAATAATAAAAGAGCCAGAGTTGTTCATGACCATAGTTACTTATTATAGCTGTCATCTTTGGGCACACTAAGTGGGATCGTCTTAATAGAATGAGTTTTGCAAAATATTTATGTTTCTTAAATTGGTCTGCGTATCACGTTCAATTAAATAGTTTATCTATGTTGAGTAATGTATGAATAAGGAAATATAAATAAGTATATAGATAGGCGAAAGAATTTCAACTATGGGTCTGGGATGAGTTAGGAATCTTGTGTCTTCTCAATACAAGATTAGTTAGACGATATGCTCGCAGCATTCTTCACTGTTTTAAAAATTATGTCTCAAATTCAATCAAGTTTGAGTCATCTGTCTTCGAACCAGCATTGAAAGATGCTGACGCTGCCGCAGCTTCCTGTTCTGCTTTATGAAATCGCTGTAATTCCTTATTCTTTGCAGGCTCATTCAGGATTGGATCTATCAACACTTGAGCCTCTGCTCCAAGAAGAAGGTCCTTGTCCTTTTCATCTATGGAGATGACACCGAAGTCGTCATCCTGTTCCTCCTCTTCTTCCTGAGTTCTCGATCTGGCTGATTTCATTGATGTAACGTCACTAGAATTGTTGTTGTTGTTGACTTGCAATGCACTTGAGGCAGCTGAGTCCATACGACGTCTCACTTTATTGGCCACTTTTCTTCCATCTGCCAACAAGCCATCGAACATATCTCTCAAGTTACGTATCGTATTCACCTTGGAGTCAAGCAGCTTCTCTAGGTCAATGGATTTCCTTAATGTTCTGCTAAAGAGTAATTCATATGTTTCATCCGCTAATACAACCATTCTGAAGGTTGGAAGATTTAAGAAGACTGGAGTATTAGGGTTTAAGGCGGCGTTGTGAGAGATGCTGTTATCGATCGCTAAATCCTTAATAAGTATCTCTTCTTCTTCTGGTTGAGCATATTCAAAAGCCCTTTGAATGAAAGTGCTAGCAGCTTTTAAGTATCTTTCAATTTGTTGACTCTCCAACTTCTGCTTATCAATTTGCACTTCAGATGGAAGTGCTATTTCATCCTTTTTGATATTTCCGTCACCATTGAGAGCGTTGGCCTTATATACCTCGTCCGCTACAGCATTTTCCATTGCATTTACAGTAATGTCATCATAGACAAGCCCATCCTTCCAAGGGCCAGTAATGTACAACAAGTCTTCAGAAATCTGTAGTATCCCTTCTCTGTCAATCTTGCCTTTATGCTTAAAGTCATACAATTCAAAGAAGTTGGACATGGCTGTCATTAAATCAGGTTCGATCAACTTGTTGAGTCCCACAACCAAGTCAGATAACGAAAGTGCAGCCTGTCCTTCGGAATCCCAGTTGGAAAATAAATGATGCAAGAAAACGTCGTCAACCGGATCTGTACTAGTTTCGGGTTTTACCCACTGACAGATATCTGCCATGAACGACTTGAATGCCTTGAAGTCCATAAGGTTAGATCCACTGGCCATAGTCACACTATATGATTGTACTATGGAGTAGAAACGATCATAGAGAACTGACAAGGTCTCTGGAGAAATATTCTTTGCTTTAGGCAAGTTACGTAATTCTGTTCTCTTCACAAAAGTGGAAATATTCTGAAAGATACTGTCCCTGTGCTTGTTACGATGTACGTCTATCATTTCTTCATTTACTACCGAGAATTCTTTAAATGCTGTGACGAGAAGTTCCTGGAACTTCGTAATTGACTTGTACTTTGGATTCGGAGAGTTAGGGTGAGCCAGCTGATCGAGCACCTGAAAATAGTCCTTGATGATCAGTATGAAAGAACCATCATCTTCTGTTTGCAAAAGTTCCTCTCCATTGACCTTCAATATTGCCAATGCAACTTGGAATAGAGTTTGAGGTCCCTGCAAAAAGAAAACATCTATGATCCTGGAGGCAAACACCAATGGCATAGAACTCAAATAAAGAGACAAGAACCATGGTAAGGAAACCACGGATAGTTGAATATCATTTTTGGTAATGTGCTCCCAAAGTTTTGGCATTGTATTCTGCACTAATGACTCAAATACACGCTGATCAAGCAAAGTTCCATACATAGTCTTAGAGTAGTAGCCCGGAACTATTGTGTCACACAAGACATTCAAAGTCCAGAAGGCTTGTTCTTCAGACATGTAGATAAGTAAAGCAGCGACGACAATGTTCATCGCTTGACAGTAGCCCACTTCCGGATTCTTCCATGAGTACGCTGTTAAAACTCTACGTAAACGCTCGATACCTTCAGGACTTTGATAAGCAGCATACTCCGGAAGGGATCTATTTAAATCCTTTTCAATTTCCTCTGTTGCTAATGATTTCCTCTTGCCATAATCTTCCAAGATCTTTTTGTACTCATCTTGGTGGTCTAATCTTAAAAACATAGAACCACAGCAGAGCTCCCAGATTTCTCCTCTAAGTCTATTTGGTAATCCTACTCTTACAAGTCTGTAGAACATCGGAGTTTTCACCAACAGCAAATTACGACCATCTACACGAAACAAATCAAACCAAAGCTTCATCTTAGATTTGTCCCTTGATTCCTTTGGGTTTCCGGGGAATTTAAAGAGTAGTCCCAAGCCACTGGGAGGAACAGTCTCGATTTTCTCAGTTGATATGTTGTTCTTGGCCAACAAATACTCGGAGTAGCATGTATGGATGAATGGCAGCAAGTGCTTAACGTTTGGTAAGTTCTTCTTAAGCGTTAATTTCAATGTCTGGGCGAAGCGCTCACTTTCTGACCTCAATCCTACAAGATACAAGGTTACTTGAAGTTTACTATGTGTGTGAATGGAGAGTGCAAAACCGTAATCTTTGGCGGGCAACCGTTCGACCTTTTTCACTGTGGAAAGATGTATTGTGAACAGACAATTTTTCTTATCGTATGCATCTCTGAACACTACGAAGTGCTGAGTAAGAAATATCCGTCCTTGTGGAAACAGATCTCGAGCCATACTCAGACTCACGCCCTTGTAGGCGTTTGTCGTGTAGTCGGATACGACCTCGACTTCGGCAGCGGACTCGTTGAGCACGGTTTCATAGTCTGGAAGGTTGTATTGTCGGCAAAAAAGCTGATCTTTCGTTAGTCCCGAAGGGTTCTTCTTGTCTAACACTTGGTTAATAGTGCTAACGGCCCTATCACGGATGGCTTCAAAGAATGCCATTGACTCTTCTGCTTATTTCGCCTAAGCGGGTGCTTTACTTGGGTGTGGAGATACTAAAAAGCGACTATTAAACAAGCAATCGGAGCCAATTGGACTGAACTAGACGACTTGGTGTCAAGATGAACTGATGGTGTTATCGTGAGTTGTGCTGGCGGTTTAATGTTAGGAAAGATAAATCCGGGGGTGGAGGATGGAAGACAGAACACGTGATGTGAGCTGGAATATTCGGGGTGGGTATAGAGAGAGAAGGCCAGGCTGAGGGTGTGATTAGAGAAGAGAGGATGACCTCTATTTAGGGAGTATATGTATTATGGATGATATGGCAGGGTTGATTGATGCTTTCGATGGGAGGCTCCTACCAAAATTGTGAGCATCGCTGTAAAATATTACAAACATAACGCTAAGTGCTTGACGAGTACTTTACGTCATCACTACATACTGAGCCTTCACAAGAACGAACTTTGACTGAGATACTTCCAGTATTCTTATTATGACACAATGTTTTTGGTTCATGGCAAAGGCCGAAAACTCAAGGCGGAATTTCTCTTAACTCCCCTTAAGAACCATTTCCTCTCTACATCCCGTACAATCATCCCATGAGTTATCACTATATCTGTTCGTCCTACGCCCACCTATTACCTTTTGATTACGTAATACAACATTGGAGCCAAGTAACCATTTCCGACCACGCACGTGATAAACCGTACCATCCTCAGGCTGTCCGGTCACACTTCACACCAGTGAAATTCTCGAAATCTTGGGACCGGAGTTTTCTCGGCTCGTTGGTAGCTATGAACAACTGCATCCAAGAAGTACCGTATTAACAGCAATGCTCTTAGATCATGTATCATTCTTGGCCGGTACTTCTTTCGTAACATTTGCAAGAAATTGGTGACATCATCCCGAGCCTTCCATCTCCATCTGACTCTTCTAGATATGTGTAGAACTGCAGAATACATCATCTACTAGTGAACCCTGCGATTGTGTGCCTGCAGGTACAATACGAGGTTGTCGCTTCCATGCATGCAGACTAGTGTTGTGGCTGCAATTCAAGTAGTTTAATTAGTACTATGTCTGGAGATTCGTTTGTACGAGATCGTCTATGGTATGAGATGAACACTGGCTACAAAGCTTTAAAGAGAATGTCAGAATTTAATTTTCCATTTAATACACAAATGGCATACTATTCATTTACTTCAATGTATATTAATACGGGGTTGACAATAAAATCCAAGTTCCCCAATTAACAAAAACTCAGTAATAAACAAACTAACTCAAAAGCCAGAAGTAAATGCTGAATACCGAAAAATAGAATGAGACAAAGGAGAAATGAAATACCAAAGTAAGTGCTATTTTCATCAAATAAACATACAAGCAATAGCAGCAACCACTCCTAGAAGAGTACCCCCAACAGCTCTTGACTGAGCAACGTCTTCATATGTACTGATTTCAGGTCTCGAAGTAACTTGTTCAGCAACAGTCGTTCTTGAAGTCTGGACAGTTACTGGGGTGGTTGGATGTGTATCCTTTGTAGTGGTTACTGGAGGAGGTGCTGGCTTGGTAGTTGTTACTACAGGTGGAGGAGGTGCTGGCTTGGTAGTTGTTACTACAGGTGGAGGTGGTGGTTGAGTATGGTCAGGCTTTGGGCCAGTTACAGTGATAGTTGTTGGACCAGTCACAATACAAGTAGTAGGCTTACAAACATTAATCTTACACGTAGTAAGGGTAATTGTTGTTGGCTCCAAACAAGTAGTTACCCATTCCGTATAGGTTGTATGAAGTGTAGTGGTCCTATTTGGGTATATTCCAAAAGTCTCCGACGATTCTGTTGTCTCAGTGGAGTCAGTTGGTTCTTCTGAGTCAGTTGGTTCTGCTGGGTCTGTTGGTTCTTCTGAGTCAGTTGGTTCTGCAGGGTCAGTTGAATCAGTAGGATCAGAAATAGTAGTAAGAATGGTAGGGTCATCGATTGTTGCCTCGTATGCCAATACCAACCTCAAGGCAATTGCTCCATCTGGTGGAGAATCGGTGTAGTGTACGACTGATAACGGGCCATCTTCGCTGAGAGCAATTGCGTAAAAACCGTCTGGTGATCCGTTGAAACTCAAGATCGGTGGTTCGAAGACTAAATTCGTAGTTTCGGGAGTAACTGTCATTTGCACTTTGTGGTCAACGACAGAAAAGAACTGTGTATCACCAGATTCGGGTTCCAAGAAAAGAGTATTTGTGTCCTCGTCCCATTTCAACACCAGCGGATTGAGTTCTCCAACAACAAAAACGTCCACTCCTTCAGCTTCATTGGCCAAAACCAATGCTTTTCCTGAAATGGTATCATTGTCACTTTGAACAAATAATGAAACATCATAAACATAAGCTGTTGCCTGAACAGCTAAAGAAGCGATCGTGACTATAGATAAAAAATACCTCATAGTGTATGTAGCGAAAGACTGTAATATGGTGACGATTTAATGTACACGATATTATTTCAAAGATATTATGGACATGACTAAACTCCTTGTCACTTTAGGGATCCATCACACTCTTATATACTAAAATCTATTCATTATGCTCTTATAACCTGTTTATTATTATAAAAGGCGCTACCATCTAGACTCTCTATATATATATTTTATTCAAGAATTCTTGGTACTTATTTACAATGTACCACATAAGTGTTGTCGAGTGCAAAGGGAAGTGGAGAGGTGGGTTATGAGATCAGAGAAAGTGCCCGTATGTGTTTCATATATAGTAGTCAATCAGGCACTGCGTCTAGTATTTCCTTGGGAATGTCGTGACATAGTGGATTGTAGGACAACATAGCTTGTACCGTCCTCCAGTTCTTAAAATAGACTTCACTTGGCTCAATCAGGAATCCATTGACAGTACAAGATAAATAATAATCCAGTCATTTGTAGAAATAATTCGTAGCAAGAAATTATCTTGGCAGAGAGCAAAATTTCGTATGTTGCAATAGCGATACTACCTATACCCCACATTCTATTTTCAGTAGCGACCAATAAGGAAACGCTTCTCTCCGGGCATCTAGGCACAAACCACAGACACGAACACTGATTATAAGGTCACTAAAACCACTAAATATTGAAGGAAAATTTAAATCTCAAGAACCGGTTGGAGGAAGGGTATAAATTACGGGATGGTATGAGCTACAGAACTAGCGTATGCTCATGGGAACAAACAAACATATCGAGTGCAAAAGAATAAAACTTCGCTTCAATTGAGCCCCCTACTAAGGCAATCACTAACAAAGAAACAAGATAGGAATGCGATCTTCAGTGCATGATTCATAACGCAGTAATTACATATTCTTGACAATGACGCAGATGCAATTGAAGGCATACGCCGTATGCTCTTAGTTTATCTTTCTATGTGTAGGCTATATATAGAAATTGTTAAAGAAATTACAGGTGAGTAACCGTGCAGTGTGGCAATATCCTACCACTTGTGGCTCTGTTTACTACAACAAAAAGGTTGAATACACCACCACATACGAGAGAGAGGATTAAATATAGAAAAGTGCTTGCTGGACTATGGAAGTGCAAAATGCATATGCACCGAGTTATTGGTTTTTGTGCTGTATTGTCGTAGTTTCGTAATCAACAACCCATTTAAGAAAAGTCAAGGACTTCGCTATTCGGCAAGGAGATTTCAAGCGTACAAGCAGGTGATACTAAAACTGAAAGTTTTCCTGTGTAATCCGAAGATGTTTGGAATCCATTTGTCTTATTCGTTGGCTACAATGTCCACATCTAATAATAATTATAATTATTACAATAATACTAATAATAAAAATAATTTTATATAATATACACTAAATAAATCAATTCTTCCAAAGACCGTCGTAGCTGCATAATAAAGTTCTACACTATGATCAATTGCCAGAAGAGTTCTGCGCATCCTCCTCGTACTCATCTTCAATGTCCTGCAATAGCTTCTCAAATGCATATGCATTGTCAGATGAAGACCGCTTCAAGTTGTGTTGGTGGTGATGGTGAGCATGTGGATGAGGGTGTTCTCCATTTGTTGTCTTGGAAGTGTCTCGAGAACGTCCAGCCAGCTGCAAATCTTTGATTGTCATAAACGAAGCATAATCAGAAATCTGGTTAAGTGGCTCCGCCACTCCTTTTCTCTTTCTGATCTTGAATTTATTACCTAGAATTTTACCTGTGTGGTTCAAAATGATCTTGATGATATCTTTCCTCACCCGCAATATGAAATCTTCTCCAGACCACACCTTATTTGTGTAGCTAAGAGTTGGTATGTTCAAAAGTAATTCATGAACGTCCAAAATATTGAGGTGCTTTGGAGCTTTGAAAGACACAAAAAGCTTGAACTTCAGCACCTCAATATCTATAATGGAGATGAACTTCAGGGATCTCCTCATAATTACAGAGATTTCGTCTTCATCTTCACTGATTTTCTGTGCGTTCTTTTTAATAAGTCTTGACTTTGGCTCCTTATCTCTTGGACTTGAAAATATGGAGACATCTTCCATGGATGATCTTTTAGAAGAAGATTCTGAATAACGATGAATGGACAGTTGTTCACTATCTCCGTTGGTATCCGAATTCAAGTCTGCTTTAGAGCCTAGTCTGCTAGATGTTCTACGTTTTTGAATAAAGTTCCTAATTGGATTTTTCGATAGGGTGGTGTTGGACGAGTTGCTGCTGCTATAATGAACTTCTGACATGCTAATCACTTCAGATTCCTCATTCTCATCCGCAAATTCAGAGCGCAAACTATCTTCAACATCGTCAGAATTATCGTCAGGGAACATATACTCAAAAATCTTTTTGGCTGTATCGTAATCAAGTTCTACCTTCAATGGCTCGATCGCAAACTTCGCCTGCTGCATGATAGGAATTCCTCCAACAGGTTCAAGCACCTTCCATGTAATGTTAATAATAGGTTCCTGCTGTGAACAAGATGCCTTGTGACCATCCATTTCTGATGAATCCATATCCTTCCCTTCAAGATAGGGCCGCAAAAGTTCTGGGTAGACTGCCTTACTTTGTAAGTTAAAACCTTGAATCATTGTGATTTCAAGTTTATTCAAGTTAGAGCCATCCGAGCCATCGATCCTTGTAAACCTAGCACTGGCAAGAGCCAAATCAATGAAGGGTTCTCTATTCTCATCTAGAAAGTGCCAAATAACTTGATCAGCCAATATATTCCAGAATTTGGAATTCTGTCGTTGCGACTTCAGCTTAGAGCTTCTAAACCTGAGTCCTTTCATAAGCACCTTCAACTCAAATCTCAGCTTCTCTAATTCTAACTCTAAGGTATGAAGGTGTTCCCGAACGGTGGCGTTCAAAGTGGTGCCCTTCTGGTCAAACTTCAAAAGGATCTCGCTGTATTCTCTGATAGTGTACTGCAAGTCTGTAATTCTCACATCGAGGCCCACGAAGTCGGACGAGTCTGATAGTAATACAATCTTATTTAATCGGCTTATTCTCTCGTCTATCTTTGTCTTACTGTGGATGAGCAAGTCCGTGATAACATAATACATTGTCAGGTATTGATCTGAGTTTGCATTGATCACAATCTTAGCCAATTGCACAATCATCTCCGTATCCTGAGTTCTTTCCTTCTTCTCTGAAAAGAGGAAGTTAGGTTTCTTGAAAATAAAAGCCATGGAGTTTCTTTCTGCAATAAGCTGGTTCTTTACCCACGAACTATCGTAACACACCTCAGATTCTAACCAAGGAGGCCAATTGATAATCTTATTGGCAGCGTCGCTGCCGTAGTGGAAGTCAGATCCTGCAACAGTACTTTCGTCCTTGTTAAACACGAACATGTGTGAATCATTAAAGAGGACACCATATCTAGTTTCAATTAAATTTGCCACTTCTCCACTTTCACCAATTAATTGATTTGTACCCTTCAGATTAACACCTAAAATCCTCATCTCCAAATCCTTGGAGGTGATGAGAAGACAAGAGTCAAGCGACTTGTCACTAACTAATTGAATTTGTGGATGTATGAGTTTAATCAAGTATTTCTTCTCGGCTTCCTGTTCCTCTGAGTCAACTTCATCAATTTCATCATTAAAACAATTGATGACATCTTCTCCTCTCTTGAACTCTTTGTTGAAAACCTTTTCCTGGATGTCAATATGATCCTCGAGATCCAAGTTCTCGTTTATAACACTTTCCACGAGATCGACAGCTCTCTTACTCATGAAGTAGACATTCAGCTTTCTATCACTCACCATTCGGATATAGTCCATGAATAGATCTCTGATGGAATTGTTCCATTTCAATTGCAAATTGTGAACAATGAAACGGTTATGGAATTCAACTACAGATGTATTCATGATATTGGCTTCTCTGAGTTCATCGACAGAACGATGACTAGAATAAACGGACAAGGCTCTGGATGGTATCTTTTGAAGGTGATCGCCATCCTCATGGTGCAAGAGGTCCCTCGTTTCACCTTGTGACTCAACATGAGTGCTTAATGTCAGTATACTACCACCCGTGAAACTCTCCCATACTGCTTCCACGACATCCAATTTCTCTTTCTGGACTTGGATATCCAATTTAACTCTCTGTATATCTTTTGAAGTTTCTGCTTTATTCAGCGCTTTAAGACGCTGAAGTAACTCTTCATTCAGTTTCAATTCTTGCTTGATGATTCTTCTTCTCTCTTTCAATAGATTACCTTGTGTCTCTTCTGGTTTCTCTACTCCCATTAAGCAATCATGAGAGTCTTCATTCCCGAAAGGATACGGGCCGCTCTTAGTCAACAGGAATTCTCTAATATAACTCAACTTAGGCGTAAAGAAAAATGGATCAACCTTAATCTTAGGGTATGGAGACAACGGTTCTCTAACTTCTAATTCAACGAAATCATCTGGATCAACCCACGAAAAATCGTCGTCGAATACATCAACATTTTCTAACCATCCTTTGAAATTTTGGGTACCATCTGAGTACTTAGTCAGAGGAGAGGTGGCCGATATAGCGGAGTCCAACTCATGATTCCCCTTCATATAGCGTTCCAAACGTGCGAACATGGAGGTATCAACGAACACAGCATTTACAAATCGAACATCGGCTTCATCGGCTTGAATTTCACCTTGGTTCATCTTTAAATGCTGTACCTTATTATTGATTCCAAGTTTCTTATTTACATAAGTCACATACTCCTTTCTTTGATGTAAATCAATAGAACAATTTGCGAATTTGGCCTTCAAACCCGTAAACGCAATCTTGTTCTTCTGGTTTTTGTCCATAATTGAGTGCATATACATGTGTGAGATGGTTAAAGGATCAAAAACCAATTGATATTTGATAGTAAAGAGATGCGATCCCATCTTCACGTGTGTTGGATCGACAGTAGATTTCTTGAATAAACGACCCAGTTTCACAGGTAAAGAGATTGAATCCGTTAGAGTTGACCACCAATTGAAGAAATAATGAAAAGTAAGCGGCGACAAATAAGCTGCATTGTAACTGTTGCCAGACACTGACTTGGATGTCACTGAAAGTGCCAAATGAATATAGTCCGATCTGTAGCTTTTGTAAGAATCTGGGTGCCAGTCAAAACGGGGGTTGGTAACTATAACGTCATAATGGGGTTTGAAAGTAGATATTCTCTCTTGCTCGTCTGAGTACAGAGTGGCCAACTCGTCCTTGTTCCGCTCAAACGTCATTCCAAGCACCCACCTAACTTTATCTGCTGACGAAAGCTTCATAACTCTCTTACTAAACTTTTTTGACTCAGAATCAATGTCTGGGATATATTCCTCCATTTCATCGTAGAATAAACTCCACAGTTTCTTCTCTTGCGATGAATAGTTTGGAATTGCTAATAAGAAATCATCACTCTCAAGGACGATTAACTCTTTTGTAGTAGGGGAATCGTTAATTCTTAAGCTTACATTGTTTTTCCAACAGAATACAAAACCTGCTGCTTTGCCTACAAGCTCATATGGATTGAGTGAGCTTTTGATGTGTAAACAGAGCTCATTTTCAATGGTAAAACGGAAACGTCCATGTACTAGCAAAGCGATCTTGTCCCACCATCCTATGGGACTATCATCGATATTTGGCTTTGTAAAGTTATCAAGTGCCGCTGATGCAGCACCCATAGCAGCTTGATAAGATCTACACCATGTTACCATACAAGCTCTGTCAGCTGCTAAATTACATTGAAGGTCAATCATGAACTTCACTGGTGTAAGTGTTCTAGGAATGTAGACCGAGTAAAAGCTGTCAATAGTTTTGTCCGAAGAAGGAGCTGCTGGTGAGAATGGTACGAATATAAATCTCATCTCCTCTTTTCGTGTGACAAGCTTTTCATTTATGACTAAATTGGCTGTAAGATTAATTGTCGGACGGCGGTCATCGTGATTTTCGGGGAAAGAGAGTAATGGGAGCGGATAGTCTCGGAGGAAGACATAAAGAGATTTACTCTTGATTTGGATGAACAAAGGAATCAATATGGAATATTCAAGTTTAGGCTGCTTTTTTCCAAATTCGTATAGGAAGTTATCAACATTCGGCATTCTTGCCAGGTCTAGTACCAAATCCAAGTCTTTGAACACTCCCCCAAACGCATGTGGACCAGCCGAAAAATTTAAGATATCAAATTTCTCTGATATCAAAGGTCTAATCACATCATCGCCCCATGCCCTGTGACACCGCTTGGTCCAACTCTGTTTCTTAACAGCGCGGAAAAGCTTGTACTTGTTAATCCATGAAGATCCGAAGCTTTGCTCAAGGCTATCCTTGGCGACTCTGATCTTTTCTTCAGTTTCAGAAACAGTCATGGAAAATAGAGTATCTTCAGACGCTTCATCTTGTGTTTGCTGCTTCTTATTAGACCTGAACAACTTGAAGGTTGCATGATTCGAAGAATGATTCTGTGACACTGGAGTTTCATCTCCAGTGTCACCGTGAGAATGATGATGGTGTGATCCGTGAGTATGAGATTGACCACAGTGATGGCAGAAGAATTTGCTCAAAGGGCTATTAAACTTAGGAGCTGTAGTATTTACAGCAAGTTTGGGCTTATCTGGCGAAACGTCTGATAATTTGATCTGCTCTTCCAAGTCAGGAACAGCTTGTTCTCTGAGTTCTTCCGCATGCTTTTCGAAGGCGGCCACTTTCTTCAAACGCTCTCTTTGTTCAATGAGACCGATTTCATAAATGTAAGCCAATTCGTTCTCAAATGGGTCTGACTCAATCGTTATGCCAAATATTTTTGTCTTAATATTGACATGAGGGAATACCAACGCTTTAACTGCTTTTGGCATTAGTCTATCGAACTCATCAATATTGAGTGAAATATTTTGGAAGTTGTGTTTGGCCTGTTTGATGGCCTTTGCAAATGTGAGAATATTGTCGATCACAGTGTACAAGAGAAACTGGTGAGGAATGTTGAGTCTAACCGCAGACGCCTCAACCAGGACGGAGAGATGAACGTTGCTATCTTCCCCAAAGCTCTTGTCTACAGCAAGATTGGCACCTTTCTTATCATCGTTTTTGGGTGGCTGTGATGTTTCTTCCATGCTAGCGTGCACTACCTGTGGTGTAGTTCCATCAGGAGTACTGCTCTCTTCGGCAGACAGATCAATGCTTCTACTGTCATCCACGTTCACATCCTCTTCGATCTCTTTGTCTACACTATCCCCCATCTTATTCTTTCCATTTTCAAGTGTAGCCTCCGTCGGTGTAACGGTATCCAACTTGATAGTTTGACCGTTGATCTCGCCACTGTAAGATACGCCATTAGTTTCAACATGAACTTTCGCCCCCTCTCCGGAGCCAGCAGCTGATTCTATAATTTCCTTGTGATCTCTCATGGCAAGTTTTATTAATGGCTCTCTTATCACCAAGAGTCTAGCCCATAATTTCGTAGCTGGGTGGACAACGTACAATCGCACATATTGAAGATCGATCAGTTTTGTAACTAAAGCATTCTTCATATGAAGAGCGTCAAATTCAAACATGATATCGACGTTGTTAGGTAATCTGCACACAATGGCTATTGAATCTATGTCGACGTCGAGCTTCAATTTCTTCAGACTTCCGCCCCCAATTCTGTTCATCTCTGCTTTCGAACAATTTCTTGCTACCGTGGGAGCAAAGTACGTAAGTAGCGTCTTAGCATAGACTGTACACCACACAAAAAACATATCTAGTCTTCCATCTACTTCTGGTATGCTCAAATGAAGTCGGTTCACCTCTCTTGATTCTACGTCTCGGCATTTGTTGCTGAGTGAGATATCCCTTACGCCCAACACTTTCTTGATTCTTCTAGTTGGCCCATCATCCGAGCTGTCGTTGCTACTAGAAGAAGACTCTGAATTGAGAGATGACAAGTCAGTAAAATCCAGGTCATGCTCCTGAACAGATGTTACTTGGTCAAAATCTGCAATATATTCTGTGGAATGCTCACTTAACGTAAACATCAGGAAGTTCTTGATTGACACATCGATCTCTTGCTTTGGTTTCCTGTAAACAACCTTGATGTCATTCAACTTCACTGCAACACCACGCTTGAAGTCGGCCAAATCAATTTCCTCTTGTAAATCCTCATCAAACATAACATGACTAGGAAGTCCATCCTTGCAAACAAGGTCAGCCAGAATATTCGAAAGAGATATCTTAATAGTAGAAATAAAGGCTGGAACGATTTCGAAAAGCTCAACATAGCTCTGATTAAGATCTGATTCATCCTCGGATGTTGTGTGAGAAGGTATATCTACATAGCTTGTGCTCCTTAATTCATTGTAACGTTTGTTGAAATGAACAATTCTTCTGTTTCTTATCTCCCTTACTAAGTGGAAAATAGCTTCGTTCACTGATTTCATTACGGTGTTCTTGCTCAGAACCTTAAGTGACATACAATTGTCCAAAATATTATAAACCGCCAACACGTTGACCTTGGACCACGTCACTGAATTGTCGGCTGCATTCAAGCGGAAATCCTTGATTTTAAAAAGACCAGATATGCTGAATTTTCTGGACTTACGTTTACTGGTAAGTAAAGTATTGAAATTCTTGGTATAAAATCTGTGTACAAACAGCTGCAAGGAAAGCGTTATAATCATGTTTCCTTTTGATTTACGATGAAAAATGTCCGAAATTCCCATTTCTGGATTTGGATAGTGAAGGATTATCTTCGTGTCCAAGATGACAATTCTGTTACTGAATTCTCTGAGTTTGTATAGAAGTTGGAATAACTTTGAATGGTCCACTGCAGACTTGGGGTTCGCGGTGGCTCTTTCTTTCTTTGTTGGCAAGGAGAAGAAATATTCCAGTTGGTCATAGTAGATGTCTATAATTGGATTGGTCAACATCATAGCAGTATCAAGATTAACAAAGCTGTCTTTATCTTCCACATTATTTATAAGTGAATCTGCAACTCTGATGAGCTCAACCGGGTTGGAAGTTACGCGGAATGTTCCGGAGGGAAGCTCAAAACTCTTTGATTCCTTATGGAATACTTTAGCAGAAGTCATGTAGAATTCCAATTTGACTAATCTTTGCATCTCTTCATTCTCTTCCGAAGTAAGAGATGTCACAAAGTTGGATGCTGTCACACTAATATTTTCGTAGTGGACACTGATCTCCTCTAGCTTGAGTTCAACCTTCGTGAATACTTCTAAAACACTGTTTACAAGCTTTATATGCTTCTTGAGGCTCTTGTGAATCTTCTTCTTGCCTATACTACCATCAAACTTCTTTTCAGGATCAACATCTGTATCTTCCAGAGAGACAGATGACATCAGCTTTATCAAAGTATGCAATGGAATCGACATACGCGAAATTGATAAGGACACTCTGAAGTTACTGAGGTCCAAGTATATGTGATTTTGTTCACCAACCTTACAGTGTGTAATACTATCATTAAGTACCAAAAGTTCGATATTCCGGAATAGTTTGACTTGTTGATTTTCCGTTTCGGTTGCGGCTTCGTTTTGGAGATATCCATTGAACATAGTCACAGTGAATCTAATAACTCGATTGTGATCCATAGCAGTCTCTACCCTTGTGTAGTCTAGAAATACTGAGAATTGGTCATGGACATCCTCATCGTAGTAAGAACATCGGAACATATGGATATTGATCTGGTTCATGATGCGAGATTGTACCATGATGTCAAATACCCTTTTGGGTAATCTGAATGATAGTATGCTGCTGAGATCGAAAGGCTTCTTTGGTGGCTTTTCCGTTTCTAAGCCATCCTTATGGTTGGCACTATCTTGACCCGCTTTATCTTTTTCTGACTTTGGGTCTTCGGCCTTCAACGACTTGATGTCAATATCAATTAACTCAATATTGAATAGCTTCAAGGCAGACTCCTTTTCTTCTTTGCTTCGGAAAAGATTGATTCGTAACTGAACCTTTCGGATGTAGATGTGAGTGTGCTTCAATTCCACGGTGACATGCTTAATGGCAAACCAACCTAAGGACTTGACGGTAATGTGGGGTATTCTGTTCAAAGCAAAGATAACTCCAACGTAAGCCAAGACAAGAGCCCCCAAAATGACGTAGTATTGGTTCAACATGGCTCACGGGTAGTTACGGAGGATGTCAACGGGAGATTGGTGTATTTCCAGCTATTCGTGGCTAGTACGGTGTTTTCTCTGTTAGCAGAAAGGAAGAGCTATGAGTGCTCCGGTGGATGCCAACCACCAAAGATTGTATAAGTTGCTGTGCAAATGTCTTAAATGGCAAAATCCAGCACTGGCAACTGAAAGACTTCAAAGTTGACTAATATAGCAGGTACCAAGTAAAATCTTGAAATCCCACTCTCTGGCAACACAATACTCACAAACAATAAGATCTAGACAAGAAATAATACGAGGGGAACTATAATCAATAGCCAATCAGTTGTGGGTAATGTATAATTCAAAGTATAAACCTTACTATCAACAATTCTCTAAGCAATGCTCCACTAAAGATCCTCGTTCCTCGAATTCTTATCGTCCTCGCTTGATTCCTGCGTAATCTGGGAGTACAATTGCTATGAAATCTCCTACAAGGACCTAACAGTCAAATAGCCGCTACCGTATCTCTTTCGTGTGACTTGCCTCCGGAGTTCAGTGCTCTCCAATGTGCCGCCAGTAACTGCCCAAATAAAATGGAGAATCGATGCCCGGAACAGCCGACGTAATGCGGTACGGGTGCCAAATTGACGGAACAACGGGTGCAAATTTACGACGACTGCCCGTAGGGACTAAGAAGAGGAGATAAGCAAGAGGCCGACGGAGATGGCCATGCCGGCGACTAAGGAACACCGTGGTTGTAGAACTGTTATAGGGTTGGATCAAGCGTATACAACGGCGCAATGGGATAAAAGATGACCATTAAATGGCGTTATTGCTCTAAACCACTACTCCCAGATGGCGGTGAGACATCGGCATATTTGACGTTGTCTTGACGTTCTGTGAGTCGCCGGAAGTATGCGATGGCCAATGGCACACAACAAAATAGAATGTTGATGCTTCATTGCTACACTAGAGGAACTGATAGCGAAATATAGAGCTGGGTACGGGGAATGAATGGGGCGAGTCGGGGTTTAAGAGTTCTCAACTTGTAGCAAAGATATATCGGTTAGCTGCGAATTTTAGAAGAAATTAGGAGTAGTTGAAGAACCAGACCAATCTTTAACTTAAGAAGCTTTAGACTTGCTAATGACTGCGAAAATAAGCAGCAAAGTTGAACACATCCAACAAGAATTATACTACTTCTTCATCTTCGTTTTTCATTTTTTGTACTGCCCCATACGCTTGCTGCAATATTATGAACCGAAACATCGCATTCACTTCCGTATTGAAGGCAAATAACTCCAACAATCGTATCTCCCTGGAAGTATGAACCCTGACTGAAACCATCAGACTATAGCTCTTTTCATCCTTTATAGAAGAAACCCAGGAGACACCGGAAGGCATGTTTTAAGCTAATGAACAATGTGCTGATTTTTGGCTAGTTGCAATTGCCCGTTCGAGCTTCTAGCTAATGAGTATGCAGATCATACTTGTTTAGGTAGGCTCTTTCTAAACATGGATATAGTGTATGCAAAAGAAAGCTCATTCGAGATTAAAAAACTAGTATGTGCTATTTTTATAATTTAGTGTGAATCACTAAGCCGAACACTCAATAGCCGGAATTAAGCGAGGGGAACTCTGCATTAGGACAATATTGTAGCACGAGTTGCCGCTTACAACCGACCCCTTCGACCTTTTCTAGCTTATTATTCTTGGGAGCCATTTTAAATACGTCTGGGTGTCATAGTGACGTTTGATCTTTTGTTGTTGGCTTAAGTAAACTTTAACTATGTAACCAACAACTACAATAGTGCAAGTCTACCATGTATATCCTACATTCTCTTCACATTGGTTTGGCTCTGGTTGTAGTTTACGGCCCCTGTGTATACAATTGAAAAGCTTACTTGATCGTAATAACTTTGTCCAAGCAAAGCTGGGCTCTTCAGCTATTACTCTACTCCAACAAGCATGTCTCTAAGTGGTAATTCATATAGAATTGCAATTGCGCTTACTGTGCCACGAGCCCATTACTGTTCTCCAATTTTCACGAGATTCCTTTGCATCTGTACTCCAATTTTTAGTTCACAACTAACCTGTGCTCGTGGTACTAATTGAGTACAAGCTAAACCGAGTTGGAGCAATGCCAAGTCAATATCCCTTCTAGACCTTTGCAATCTTCCCCAAAATGGGGGCAGTTTCCAAATATAGATCTTCTCTCTTGCACTCCTCTGAGAGTCTGGAAAATACTCTCTTGGGAAGATGAATGCGAGGAGGTGGAGAACGTTAGTGCCCCCTCGCCATAAGTTGTTCCCAGTGTCCTCGAAATGTAAACATTTCAAACCTTAACCTCGAAACTATTACGGCTCTGGGTTAAATGCACCATATAGAATTCCAAATGGCCCGACCCCATATAGACTAAAATGGAAATTCTATCACCATAGATGATACTGTATATAGAGGGAACTATAGCATAACGAAAGGCACAAAGTTGATACAGCATGTGGGTACACTGAATAGGAAAATTTGGTTGAGAGGACCCGTAATACTACCCAATTGAGTAGTCTGCCGAAAAGAGAGGAAGCGATAGGGTTCATAGTATCCGTTGAAATCAGTTTGTACGCAAGTGCTTTGGAGAAGACTATGGGATCTACTAGCCCTGGACCTCTTGAGCCTCCTGATTGTCTTTGTTCATTATCCAAGTACGACTCCTAATTGTTATGAGGTGGCTATAGTCTATCGAGCACTACCTCGCCTTCACTGTTTCTCTCCACATATAAACACTAATTCTAGGGCTTTTCCCTACCTTCGTCCACCAACAAGATCTGGACTATGCTGGCTCTACAAAATCCCCATAAAACTACCCAATTAGGAAATTCTCACTAACTAAAAAAAATTCGCTTCTTTTTTGATCAAATATTTTTGTCTCAATCAAATTGCCTAAACGGGCAATTCCTTTTGCAACATCAGGTTCAGTAGGTTGAACGAACGGTAGTAGGATCTAATAAGATAACCTCTTTGGGAAGAAAACTTAGTGCTTCTCCACTAAGTGGAAAAAGTATCGACTACAATTTGCCTAATACGGATGATTGGAGGCTGTTAGAGGCTGCAAATAGTGACAGCTATAACGTCAGAAGATTATAAATATCCCTCTTAAGCCCTAGCTTTAATTCAATGTAGTAACTTTTTCTTTTTCTCTCTTCATGGATTTGTACCAGTAAACATCAAGTTTTCAATCGTTTGTTCATCAGAGAAGCTACACATTCACCTTAGTAAATAATCACATCATAATGAAGTTGTCCGTTACAAGTGCCACCCTTGCGATGGCCGTTATTGGTTCAGTTACCGCTGCTCCAACCGTCGCAACCACCTCAGCATTGTCCAAGAGAGAGGTCGAAGACATCTCCTTGACTATTGCTAACATCCAGCATTTTGCTGCAAAGAGACACACTCTCTCTCAAATTGAAATTTCGAAGAGAGAGAACCAGATTGTCACTGATGTCTTGACTGCTATCAAGAACACCAACTTGGCCCCAGGTATTATCGAATACTTCATCGACGACCCTACCTTGTCTAACATTGCTATCAATGTCATCAACTGGGCTATCGTGAACAACGTCATTGACGTTGACACCCTCTTGAAGTCCTTAAACGACTCCGGTTTAGCCGTGCAAGTTATTCAAGACTTGATTTCCGATTGTCAATTCTACGCCATGATTTTCTCATTAGCTTCGGAGGTTATCGGAGATTTGTTCGAGAAGATCTCTGGAGGCTCATCTACTAAGAGAGAACTCGAAGCATTAGCACAACCTCAGAAGGCTTCATCTGACATTGTCGCTAGAGAAGTTATTCCTCAAGATTTGCTTACCAGTTTAATGGAATCTTTGAAGTCTTCCGGTTTAGCTTCTCAGGTTGTAGAGGCTTTAGTTGTTGACAAACAATTCTACACTTTCGGTGCTGATTTGATTGAGAAGTTGTTCGACTCCGGTGCCATCAGTATCAGTAGTCTTATTTCTGATCTTATCGACTCCGGTTTGATTCCAACTTTGATTAAAGCATTCCTTAACGTCCCAACCTTGGAGACCGTCATTCAAACAGCATTGAAGGCCTTTTTCGGTAAGTGTGGTGACACTTTATCCACTGGAACTTTGACACAGACCACTGGTGGTTCCACTCCAACTGGTGGAAGCGGCACCTGTAAGAGAAAGAGAAGAAGAAGAGCTTACTAAGCTTTGTGCTCGAAAAACAAAATGTCTGAAAAAGATACCATACAAAAGCAGAATATTAATGACTAACGTCAACCAATGCCACCACTTCATTTTCTTCCGTTAATTTCTTACCAAAAAACTTCTAAAAGCGAGACATCATATCTGTTATTAACGCTTGAGCAGTTCTACCATAGCCATTTGTCTCATTATACCATTTAACAAGAGAAGGTTTGATCCCGGATTGGTACACATTTCATATCTTTCTATTCACCGTTATTGCTCGCCCATTAATTGCCGCAGGACAGGTTTAGAGTCCAATGCGAATAGAACCGGATAGGGAAGTGTTCATCAATGGCAACCTCTTCTTTACATTATCGTGACTTTTTTACATTGAAAATCTGACAAGGTCATCACAGTTCAGCAACAACTGTCACAGTCAATGGCTTTTGGGGGACTGCATTTTATGCTGTCTTTATTTATATCTCTTTTTACCTTTATTTGTTATGTATAATAAAACATTAGATACGTCTGAATATTGGAACTCGTAGGAACAGTTTTTGAGCCGCAGTGGTGTCAATTTATGTTAACTGAACTCAGTATCTTTCTCACCCCCAACCGGTGGCTAAATCTTCCATTCATTGTGCTAGAACATTCATGCATATAGCTCGCATTTAGCAACCATTTAAAGCCCTCTGTATCTTTGTCTTCTGGTTGAACTCTCTTAGTTAGAACAAGTCGTACTTTTTTATGTACAATTACGCTGAATTATACCCAATTACACTCAATTGTACACAATTATAATTCATTATAATTCAATATAATTCAATTATAACTAAACCTTGGCTAGCGAGTTGTAATCAGCAATTAATGCACCTGCTCCCCTCTCTCATTACTAGAGGCACTCTACTGCAAGGATGAGTACTTCTCACAAAATATCACTCACAAGAAAAACGTCAAAAAATGCTACAATGTCACGCACCATTCAACCACGTGATACAGTTGGTTTACAACGCCTGCAGATAATTGCACATCAAAACAAACCGCTAACAGCGCGTCTCTCAATAAGAAGGTTAATACATGGTTGTTAGTTGTATATATACGCTGAGTACTCGAGTAATATTCATATAGAGCGTTCAAGGCCACAGAATCAAGTTACTGTAGCCAGTAGGTTTAAAAGCATAATAATTATGCCGGGGTATGTATGATTTGAATCTGGATTGAATGGGCTTGTTGTGGTATTTGGTACCCCAAAAGCTGCTACTAGCGCACTTATACTAACCGCCATAGTGAGACAATAACATTACAAACGGGCCAATGTGGTAACCAGGTGGGTTTACAATACTGGAAGCAATTGGCAGGTGAACATGGAATAGGGCCAGATGGAACTCCAGAGCCGTTTCCAACAAACGACGGCTTGGGCTTCAGATCTGAGTCCATACCGCAAGAGACAAGTTCAACCAAATATAGAGACGATAGGCCCGAGTTGTTCTTCACACTTTCGGATCTGAACAAATATACTCCGAGATCTGTATTGATAGACTTGGAGCCGTCAGTCATTGCAAAGTGTACGAGCTCTTTGCCGATGTATAACCCTAGAAATATACATTTGAGTGAACAGGGAAATGGAGCTGCAAACAACTGGATGCATGGCTACAATTACGGGCTTCAAAACCAGGAAGAATTACTCAATTTAATAGATAGAGAGGCGGACAAGTGTGACAATTTGAGTAATTTCCAATTATTCCACAGTGTAGCTGGTGGAACAGGGGCTGGTGTGGGATCTCTCTTATTGGAGACGCTAAGTGATCGCTATGGGAGTAAGAAGTTGATAAATACGTTTCTGATCTTCCCATCCAATGAGAAGACGTCAGATGTTGTGGTTCAACCATATAATACAGTGCTTACATTACAAAGACTTATCGAATACAGCGATGCAACCTGCATTTATCACAATGACGCATTGAATACTATCCAGAACCTCTTGTTTAACTCGGGTCAATCACACGGAAGTATAACCGATGGATTTGATGGAGCGAACAAGTTAATCGCATACGTACTGGCTAGTATTTCTAATCCTTTGAGATTCCCTGGTTACATGTATAGTTCAATTGAGTCAATATTCTCCACTCTTGTACCCACACCAGACTTGAAGTTTCTCACTACCACAATTGCACCATTCACATCCCAAGTTACCAAGCACACATATTCAAATGAGTATGACACCATTCTTGAGTTGCTCAACGACAGATACAAGATGAATAGGGTAACAGAACCAGTCAAATACATTTCAGTTCTCAACTATTTGATCGGAAACAACCTCGACCAACTGGAAATCAGAAAGGGAACTATCAAGGCTCAGTCTCGCGTGGATTTTGTCCCATGGACGCCATCTTCAATTCAACTAGTGCACGGAAAGAAGTCCCCTTTCACACAAGACGGGTCTCCAACTCACCAAAAGAATTTGAGTGGAATACAAATATCAAATAATACGTCAATAGTGCAGGTTTTTGCTAAGATTTTAAAGCAATACGATCTCTTAGCTAAAAGAGAAGCGTACATAAATTCGTACACCGAATCAAAGGACAGACTGGAAATCGTTAGGGTGATGGAAACTTTCAACCAATCTCGTGAAAGTGTTGCCAGTGTGATAGATGAGTACAAAGCTTGTCAAAGTACTAATTATTTGGAGGATGACATCTTGGGAGAAGATGAAGTTATGTAAAATGAGAGTAGAAGTCCCTCCTGATGTGAAGAAGAGTTTGAAGTTGTATGTAATGTCAACTAGATAATGTAATATAATCGAAAGTATCAATCTGAGCTTTCTCTTTCAATGTAATTTACCTTCTATGAATATGGAAGAATAAGATAAAGTCGTCACTTCTGTCTTTTTGCATATGATTCAAATATTGGCTAGGGAGCCAAATCTATCATAAATTAAGTAATTCATTGACGGTATCCCTCCACTTCTTCATTATCAGTTCGTCTCGTAACAAGAGTCATAATACCATTATGGAAAGCTGCAGCATCAGCACGTGACTACTTACGAATATTCGGCCGAATTAGGTTAATTCCGATCTAGGGTAAGATCCACCACAGTTTTCTATTCAAAGGGCTGATGCAAGTAGCAATATAAATTTCACCACCAGAGAGAGGGGTTGCAAGCTCAAGGAGTCATCTTCTGCCAGGTCGAAAAGCTCTCATTTTCGAGCAAGCGATTTGTAAGAACAATGTAAGGATATTTACACGGTTATCAGAGCATTCATGCGGAGTCTCGCGGGTTATAGATAAGGCCGATGAGAGGAACGGTATGCCGAATTTCTAGAGTGGGGGAGGAGATAGCCAGATAACATTGATAAACTAGACACTTTTTAAACCTTTGGGCTAACAATATGAATTGTCCATTGTCCAAACGAAGGCTTAAAACGAATACCACATGTAATGCTAATCCCTATTCTGTCGTTTAGCAGTCAATGCCGCTTCGCACTTTATCCTCACACTATTGACTCCACCACAGCGCGCTTTGGGTGGTGGTTTTATGCGGAATTACAGTTCAGATAAGGAGCGGCACAATATTGATCTCAAATCATTACTAATCCACATTTTAGATAAAAGTATAAATATGTCGGTAGTAGGGACTTCGAAGTGAAAAGTTGGTGTGGGCAGTATTTCTCGAGGAATTGTTCTTTTAACGTAGAGCAGACACCGATTGTTAGCATTAATTGAACTATTCATCTAGTTGCTACAGATTAATACGCGCAACATTTGCTCCTGTCATCAGTAATTATTATTACACATCCTGCTGGTTATAAATTTATTTCCTTGTTTCACGTCACTGGTACAGTTATTATTAAAGTGACATATTATTGACATTCTGACATTCGAAGTTTAATTATATCGTAAGAACTTCAACTTCCGTTTTTACACACTATATCTATTCAGATTTAGAACAACTTTTGTATTAATTATCAATTGAGTCACCAAATCATGTCCGACGCAGCCATAACCCACTTGATCTCCAAGAGAGCTGCAGAGAGAAAGACATTGCACTTCACCGATGGTCCAACTAATCTGCCACCAAAAGGCTACAAAGCTCACCCAAAACCATTGCCATTGCACTGGGGTATGCCTAACAACGGATTCTTCCCAATTGACTCCATTGACGTCAACTTGGTTGAATACCCATTCCAAAAGTCCTTATCGATTCCTGTAACGAATGCTTCTTTGGAATCATTGTCTTTGACCGGATCAGTGGATGGTGGTCAGACGGCAACTCCTCCATTGGGAAGTTCTTCAGCTAAGTCAAACTCAATTAGAATTACGAGACACTCAGAAGACAAGAAGAAAATCATCGATATCGCTTCGGGATTGCAATATAGTGCAGTTAACGGTTTGGCCCCATTAGTACAGTTCACTAGGGATTTTATTGAGAGAACCCACAAGCCAGCATACGAGGATTGGGAAACTATTATTACAAGTGGTGCAGGTGATGGTCTTAACAAGGCAGCAGAAGTTCTTTTAGACCCAGAAGATGTTATCTTGATTGAAGAGTTCACCTTCACTCCATTCTTATTGAATATTGAACACGCTGGTGGTATCCCAGTTCCACTTAAATTGAACATTTCCCAGGGAAGCAACGGTATTGACATTGACTATTTGACCGATTTGTTAGAGAATTGGGAGACACTCAAGCCGGGCTTGAAAAAACCAAAGGCTCTCTACACGATTGCTACTGGCCAGAACCCATCAGGTTTAACACAAACATTGGAGTTTAGAAAGAAGATCTACAACTTGGCAGTCAAGTACGATTTCGCAATCATTGAGGATGATCCATATGGATACCTTACCTTGCCACCATACCAAAAGCCACAGCCTTACTTGAAATTAGGAACATTCTTGACAATTGAAGAGTACCTCAAGAATCACTTAACTCCTTCATACTTGACAATTGACACTACTGCAAGAGTCATTAGAATTGAAACTTTCTCCAAATTATTTGCACCTGGTTTGAGATTGGGATTCATTGTGGCACCTAAGAAGGCAGTTGAAGCCATTTCAAAGTACGCTGCGCTTGTGACTAGATTCCCTTCTGGTACTTCTCAATTGATTGTTAACAATGTTATTGAGAAGAAGTTTGGTGGGGTTGACGGTTGGTTACAATGGATATTGAAGATGAGAGTAACGTATGCTCACAGAAGAGACGTATTGTTGAATGCAATTTTTGAGTCAGAAGCATACAAAAACAAGTATGTTGATGTCATTGACCCTCTGGCTGGTATGTTTGTTTCTTTTATTGTGAACTTCCCTGAGGGCACTGACATCGAAGAGAAAGTCAACTTGTTGGTTTGGAAGTTTTCTGAGTACGGTGTTGGTGTTGTTCCAGGTATCAACATGGCCGTAGACAAGAAATTCAGTCTTGATAGGGCTAATTTCTTCAGATTAACGTATGCTCCAGCCAACACCGACGAAGAGATTATCGAGGGAGGTAAGAGGTTGACAGCCGCTGTTCAAGACTTCTTCAGCAAAGGCTTAGAATTTTAGAGTTTGTACGAGTAACTAGGTGAATAACAAAAATATGATTACAAGTAGAGAAATAAGTGTAGGTCAGATGAAGTAAATTTGCACCCATTAGACATTGTAAGAGTGTCACAGGCGAAGTTTGCGACGCAGAAATGCGACAATAACCCAATTGGGCCATTATATACGCCAAAGCACAATTCTTGGTATTATTGGCTTACATTACTTGTATTATGGGCTTGCATGTCTTGTATTAGGAAGCGGACCAATCATGCGTCTCTAGATATCCAGGTTCTGCGAGCTGCACATATTACAATTTTAATTTACGAGTCACACAAGTCATAGGTGGTAGCTTTCCCCACACAATTCCGAAATTATGTTAATTAGGTACAATTTTTGATTGTTATTTCGTAAACTAGGGACTTGTAGAAGATAAAGTCTAGAAGACCCAACTCCGATTCTGTTCGGTTGAACAATTGCACATGCTGTTGTTAGTCTAATTCATTTGTGGTTCATTTCTTCTGAGTGATACTATCCCGCACTCTCACTATGCGACGATCTCTACCATACTACATACAGAGTTGTACGTTTTCTACAGTACTACTATCTCTATCTCCACAGCCTGCCTCAAAGAAGTGTAACACCGCACAGCCGCTCGAGCTCTACTCAAAGCCATCATCCAGTCAACTGAAACATGCACCATACAACTAGCTGCTACCAATTCATTAACACCTATACCTAACACAACACTATGCTTTACACAACACTATATCGTACGCAACGCTCTACCTTACACAGCACTTTACCTTACACAACA
This sequence comes from Scheffersomyces insectosa, assembly GCA_030572575.1. NCBI lineage: Eukaryota > Fungi > Ascomycota > Pichiomycetes > Serinales > Debaryomycetaceae > Scheffersomyces > Scheffersomyces insectosa. Next base: position 109,486 of record JAJMAO010000014.1, read on the forward strand.
CTATATCTTATACAACACTATTAACATTCTATTAACAACTGCTAACAACTGCTAACAACTGCTAACAACTATTAACAACTATTAACAACTGCTAACAACTACTAACAATTGCTAACAACTACTAGCAACTACTAACAAACTAAACCAAACCAAACCAAACCAAACACCTTACACACACTTTCCAGCGCTACCACTCACTTCCTCCCAAAGTCGCACAAAACAAAAAGAAGCTCCTTGTCCTTTCAAGTTTTGTTTAAGCGGCTAGTCACACTCATTTACAACCGTTCTTTATTCGTGGCGATATCTATAGGTTCAGACATCGCAACACATCGATCACATATATCACAATTGAAACATGGCTTTCAACTTCTCAAACTTCACCAAGGACCTAAAGAGCTTCGGCGACAAGATCACCTCCGAGTTTAACAACGAGATCCTCCCGCTTGCTCAAAGAACCAACAGAATCGTCCAGGAGAGAATCGGAAAGGTCAACGTCGACGACATCTCACAATTGCCCTCGGAGTACCTCGACTTGGCCTCCAAGTGCAACCACATCGAGCTGCTCTACAAGAATGTGCTCAAAATCACCCTGAACTACGAGAATGAGAGCTATGATTATCCTTCTAACGCCCAAGAGTCGTTCACAGAGTTCGGTAAGAACATCGGTAGCAGAGTCTCTAGCTTATCAAAGGCTACCACTCCTGCTGAGGCACAGGCTGCTCTCATAAACCCAACCACCGGTGAATTTAAGCCACCCAAGACCTTGTATCATGCATTGTCAAGAGCCACAGACGGGTCTATATTGACCTCCAGCAGCGAACCAAGCCAAGATCCATTGATTAAGGGGTTGGACTTGTATTCATCCAACTTGAACAAGATTGCCAACGCTCGTTTGGGCCAAGATCAATTGATCAAGTCGAAATTCAACAAGCCTTTGACTACAACATTGCGCCAGTTGATTTCCCAAAGCAACAATATTCAGAGAAAAGTAGACCAAAAGCGTATTGATTACGACTTGGCTCGTGCTAACTTGGCAGGATGCACAAACCCTGCTAAAGAACCACAATTTAGGGTGGCTATGGAGAATGCTGAAGATGAGTTTGCCAACACCGTGGAAGACGCCATCAACATTATGCAGAATGTGTTGGAGAACGCAAAGCCGCTTGAAGAGTTCTTAGAATTAATTCGTGCACAATTAGCCTACCACAAGTTGGCAGCCGAATTATTGGGCGGTATGGTTGGTGAGTTTGAGGGCTTACTTGAAGAGAACAATAAGTTGTCAGCGGGTGGTCACAACAGTAGTAGAGAGTCTGGGGACTTTGATATCTAGTAGCAGAGAATGACATCAGCTTACATTAATAGGTATTTATTTCGTATTTATTTCGTGCTTTTAAGGGCGTGTGTACTGGTATAGGAGTTCTTAATATAAGATGAATAAGAAGCTTTGCTCCTGTAATTGAAGCTCCCCAGGAGCCTACCAACCCCTTCTTCAAAACATAAGGATAGGTTTGATAACGTTACCGTTCTTCATGTCGTCTACGGCTTTCTGGAAATCTTCGATTTTATAAACCTTTTCCAAGACCTCAATAGGAAATTGTCCCTTTGAATGCCATCCGATCATCTTTGGAATGAACTTTTGGGGGTGGGCGTCACCTTCACAACTTCCAAGCAATCTCTTGCCACCTGTCATAAAATTAAGCGAAGGTACTGGAATTGCCTCTGTAAATGAAGAGACCCCGACATAGACAATCTTACCACGATTGTTGGCATTATTGATTGCATTAACCACAAATCTTGAGCCGCCAATACACTCAAAAGAAAGATCAGCACCATGACCGGTAATTTCCAAAATTTTGTCATGGACTTCCTCGTCGGAACCAGCCTTAATGATATGGGTGCAACCCAACTTCTTTGCCATTTCAAACTTTGCTTCGTTGATGTCAACTCCAATAATTGGATTACACCCTGCGATTTTCGCAGCCATTATACCAGCAAAGCCAACCCCTCCAAGACCATAGACAACACAACTCTCACCGGCTTGGGCATCTCCAGTGTTGTAAATGGAGCCGGCGCCTGTTTGGAATCCACATCCCAATGGTCCATACTTTGCAAGGTCCTCCTTCTTGATGTTCAAGCTTTTGACGTTGACACAACTATTCTCGTTCACCACGGCTCTTTTAGCAAACGACGATTGACCGAAGAACTTACCTCCAACTTTATCGCCTTCCAAAGTGTAAGTATCATTTCCATCTGAGCCTAGCAAGTTTTTAGATATGAATTCGTAGCAATATGCTGGGTAGCCTGACTTGCACTGAGAGCATTCATTGCAATATGTGAACGAAAGAATAACAGGATCTCCAACTTCGACAGAAGTAACATTTGCACCAATTTTGGCAACGTAGCCAGTACCCTCATGTCCCAATATTCTTGGGAAAGTGGCTGGATCTCCTAATCCGATGAAGATGTCAGAATGACAGAGACCGACTGAATGCATATCCACGACAACTTCGTGGTCCTTGAGCTCCTCTCTGACCTTAATTCCCGATTTGAATTGCCAATTGACGGACTTCCCATCTTCGGAGTGGTAAGCTACAATTGCGGATGTTGTTGACATTATACTATATTGAATAATTGAGATTGAATTACAGTATTTCACATTATACTAATACCGGATAGCTATTCAAAATGCATACTATATATATATACCAACTAATTATTGTCATCGCATATGTGGGGATAATATTGTATCCTGTCAACAGCCAACTCCGTCCTCACAGCTGAACAGATGTCAAACTGGATTATCCTACAACTACAATCTCCTGATTTTCCGTGGCCATATAGGGGTATGTTCCATTGATTGTCCGTCAACGGAATCTCATTAGTGCCGGAACATACAACACCCGTTCCACGATCCGTGTATTATGCAGCCTTTTTGCAACTAGAGCAGGTTGAACCATGTATGACTATATCCGTTTCCCCACAATTATGGCTTTTCTTAGGAACGGCGAACATACGTCAGCAAAATATAGTGCTAAAAGAAGTAATGGTCGCGACAGTTAGTCAATCGATGTATGTAAGCAGTGGGCATTCTGACTGTGCTTAGTAGTGCGAGGTATGTGATAGCTGCGAAAGTCATTGGGTGCCAGAGGGAAACAGCAGTGATTAAAAAAAGTAGTGCGAAATTGGTGCGATCATCTCGGCATGAGCACTCGGGGTAAGTGAGGTAGCAAGATGTGTGTCATTGTGGTATTAGAAATTATACAAGAGTTAATAGGGGTGGGGCGGTTATAAACATCATTCGATATACAAGTGAATTTCCTTGGATGTGCTGATTTCCTTGTTGTTGCAGACCGAGCAACAAGAGCGGTAGAGTGATGAGAATGCAGCACAATTACGTTTAGCTGCAAAAAATGGAATTGACATGCTCAATTGGCCATCAGAAGAGGTTAATTTTACGAAATTGGTGGAAATGAAGGCAGTTATAGTCATTGGTACGAGAATAGCAATTAAAGCAAAGCACGCTCCTTTCCTTCTTCATCGCTTCTACTACTGCCTTGGCAGCTTATGAGGTCTATTAGGTATATTTATTGTCTTGTACTATCTACCTTTAGTGGCTTCTTAAACAGGACTATGTCTATGCAATGGGTCTCCTAAGTGAATTTAAGAGCTTCCAATCTCAAGTCTAAAGCGCTCTCCACATGGTCATCGAATCCAAATGTGCCCTCCAACAACTTGGCATGAATGGACTGCAAGGCTCTGATTGTGTCCTTGTCGTTGATGACGGCAGAGATGTTGATTTCATTGGCTCCCTGGGAGATCATCTCGATGTTGATTCTGTTGTCAGCCAACACCTTGAACATGTTTCCAGCAATACCAATGAAATTAACCATTTGCTTTCCGACCAATGAGATGATGGTCATCTTTCTGGTAACATCCACTGTACCCATCTTCCTCAACTCCAACAAGGCGTGCTTTAAATGTGGCTCTTGGTCTGGTTGAATTTGAAGCGCCATGGAAACATGCACTTCCGAGGTCGAGATTAAATCTACAACCAACTTCAAGTTGTCCAAGGTCGCAAAGATTTGAGCTAAAAAGCCATGAGATAATGTCTTCTTGTTGGAATGGATGTTGATAACCACAATGCCTTGCTTTGCAGTAATAGCGGTAGCAGACCTCTTCTTATGACTAGCAATGTAACTGTTGGACAAAGTCTCATAAGCTGCTGGTGGATGTGGTGGGGTGTCTTCTCCTCTTCTTCCAAGGTTATCTGGGAAGATGATGGTACCGTTACCTTTAGGATTCTCGACATTTTTTATTCTGATTGGGATCTTGGCCTTGATAACTTGTTCCATGGTGAAAGGATGAATGACCTCAGAACCATAGTAGGTCAACTCGGCAGCTTCTTCTGGCGTGACACTGTCTAACAATCTGGCGTTTGGCACCTTTCTAGGGTCAGCTGTGAAGATACCATCGACTTCTTTCCAGACCTGTAATTCGTCAGCTTGTATTCCAACCGCCACCAAAGCAGCACACAAGTCAGTGTATCCTCTACCAACTCCATTGAGCAATCCTCCAGGGACTACACCGAAGTAACCGGTCAATACAGGAACTACGTCATCATCTAAATTTATAACTCTTCGTCCCAATTCTTCGGATAAGAACTTGTAGAAAGCATCATCGAAACCGTCGTGGAAATCGTAATCTATAGGAATGACATCTGAAAGGTCAATGTACACTGCATTCAATCCGCGGTCATTCATGGCTGCTGTCATGTAGAGACACGAGAGTTTCTCTCCTACAGACATAACGGAGTCAAGAGATCTCGGACTAATTTCTCCAATGACCTGGCATGCTTTCAACAATTCTTGTGCTCTTTGAAGTTCGGCTTTAGTATCGCTTATCAATTGTTCCTGGATCTTAATGTTGGAGATCGAATCTTTAGCGTTTTGGATGTGATCCTCTTCAATGGTGTCAAGTACGGCTTGGAAATCGCCGTTATCGGCGGCCAAATCGGCAGACTTCAATAAGCGGGAAGTGGTACCTTCACTCTTGGTGTTCGATGATCTAGCAGAGCACACAACAGCAACCCTGTTGCTTTTGGAATATACCTTCACGATATCATCAACGATTTTGAGGGAGAACTTACCAACGGAAGTACCACCGAACTTCTGGACTACCCAGCCTTTGGGTTTGGGAGTGAGTTTGAGGTCTAGTATAGAATTATACGACTTTGCGGATAATGGAGGCGAGACTGACATGATTTTGAGGTCGTTTAATGGATTTAGTGGCGATTTGAACAACTAAGTAGGTGTTTTTGGCGAGTGAAAAATTCAAGCCTACCACGTTTAAAGGCGTTTGGCTGGTGAAAAATGGGTACTGTCAGTCAGAAAGTGCCCGAAGAACTATGTACAAGTTTCTTAGGATAAAGGGATGCTTTTCAAGGACTCTGCGCTGTAACCAGAAGCGTGAATAGTTGAAAGTAAATTCTCTTATATAAATATATCCAACTACAGTCGATCTGTCCAAGCCGATTTTTCAGTCCGTATGAGTCAATTTCAGGGAAGGTTCGCTGTCCGGTACCGGCACGTGATATGAGTCAAAGCGATGTGGGCGTCTCCTGCAGGACTCTGGCTGAGGATGAAGAAGTAGTAGGATAGAGGCAACGTCGGAGTGGGTATTGCTTGTGTTGGATTAGCAGGCACTTGTGATGGTGTTTGAGATGGTATTTGTGCCTTAATATACGAGATTTTCAGTGAAAAATGGTTGTTTGGTGGAGAGATATTTGGGACTCCTTGTTAATTATATAGACCGCATAATGTATACTCCGCGTTAGTAATACTACTACAAACTGACCCGAAGCGAGCCTACAGCCACCCAAAGATCCCGGTGCGGTGGAGAGACGTCGCTCGTTGATTTTGTGGCAGGAGCCAAACCTCTATTGCTGGCTCGGTCTGGTTACTCTGGTCACCAGTTACACACTCACTGGCAGCTCTAAAGTCCATCTCTAGACTGCATCTATCTACACTGATGGTTTCATATGGTAGCGATGAGATGAGCATCACCTGACATCCGATGCCGGCATACGGAACATTGAATAATGGTGCTATATTCTATGGCTAGTATTATTACGATTGTCTTGTACGGTGTTCGAGTATCAGAGTTTAGGTGAAGGCATAGGCTCATCTATTTCAGTCCCCGAAGAGATTGAAATCAAGTGCAATGGCCAAAAGAACAAGCGAATCGGAATTGGAGAGCCTAGACGGTGGTAAGAAACTCAATACCACCTTCGCAAAAGAAGACATTAACGGGTTCTTCAACCAGAAGATATGGGAGGAAAATTTTCAGAACGAAATTACAAAAGAGGTCACGGACAGTCAGCCATACCGATGGGGTACTATCCGTGAGCTTATGGACGATACCTTGTTGAGAAATGTCCGTAGCGAAGTCTTGAGCGAGATAGCCTTTACCAAGAAAGAGACCGACATCTATAAAGTTTTTCAGTCTGGAGATCTTGCAAATTTATCCGGTTTGGATTGGGACGATCTCTCGAGATTACCATCGTTGTTTAAGCTTCGTGCTGCCATATACTCGGAAGAATTCAGAGATGTAGTATCCAAGATCACAGGTTGCGGAAAATTGAGTGGAACCAAAACGGACATGTCCATTAATACCTACACCAAAGGATGCCATTTGCTAACCCATGATGATGTCATTGGGTCCAGAAGGGTGAGTTTTATCTTGTACTTGCCGGATCCCGACAGAACGTGGAAGGCTCAGTATGGAGGTGGATTAAGATTGTTCCCAGCAATTGTTCCTAACGTCCCAGAGACGGACTTCCATTCGAAATTGGTGCCCCAATTCAACCAAATTGCATTTTTCACCGTTCAGCCAGGTTTGTCATTCCATGACGTTGAAGAGGTGAGAGTAGATAAGCAGAGATTATCGATTCAAGGATGGTTCCATATCCCTCAACCCGGTGAACCAGGCTTTGTTCCAGGAGAACAAGAGGAAACTGAATCGAGGTCTACCCTACAACAATTGCAGAGTAAAGAATTGCAAGAATACGATTTTCCAAAACCATTCAGAACAGATATTCCTACTGAGGAGTTGAAGTTATACGAAGCTGAGTTCTCCGAATTGACATCTGATGAGTTGGCATATTTGAAACAATTCCTTAATCCAATCTTTTTGCAGCCAACTAATATCCAGCAATTGAACAAACTTTTTATGGAAGAAAATGTAGTTGAAATCAATGATATCTTGAATGACGATTATGCTGAACAATTGAGGACGTTAATTAGAGAAACTGAGTTGAACACAGCAGCGCCTCAGACTTCAAAATTGGTTCAGCATCCATGGAAATGTGCCATACCACCACACAAACAAAGATTCATGTACATTGATGGAAAGGCTCCATTTGAAGTAACAGAGAAGGGAATCAAGTTTGTTAATCAAATTGGCCCACAGGAGGCTCCTAATTTCGGCCTCATAAAGTCGGAGAATGGTACTGATACCAAGTTGATCGAATTAGCATCCTTCTTGAGATCTCTGGTATTTAAGAAGTGGTTGAAATTACTCACAAGTTTGATAGTTACTAGCGACCAAGTCTTAGTTAGAAGATTCCGCCCAGGCCATGATTTCATTTTAGCGACTACTACCGAGAAATCTCTCGCTCGTGGCGAAGAGGAATTGAATGTGTTGCTCGAGGCCACATTGAACTTGACTCCAACTGCAATTAACCCCAAGAATTGGGACTCTGGTGAGTTTGGAGGATATGAATTGTGCATGGCCTTGCAGGGTAAGGATGGAGATGATGGAGAGGATTTTGAAGAAGACGATGATCCAGCTGTCTATCGTGCCAATGATCCCAACGATGATAGTGTCCTTTACACGAGTCAATGTAAGTGGAATTCGCTTACTTTGATCTTAAGAGATCCTACGGTTTTGAAGTTTGTTAAATACGTCAGTATCAACGCCAAGGGCTCCAGATGGGATATCAGCGCTCAGTGGAATGTGAAGGATGGAGGAGAAGTTGACGAGGATGAGATAGTGGACGGAGACGAAAGTAGAACAGAAGAAATAGAGGGTTAGCAGATGTATCCCAAAAGTAAAATAATGATTAATGTAACGATAGCAGATAGTGATTAGATTGAATAAATGTACATATGAATAAATTACTGGCGCTCAAGCCGAGTTCATTTGCTTTAATTGAGGAGTTGTGTAAATGGTGAAGAGATAAGCCTGGTAGTAGTAAAGTCCGAAGATAGTGTTCTCTACCTCTGGCGGTACAACATGACTACGAATACTTTTGCATGCTTCGGTGAAGTAGATGCAAAATCGGGTAGCATTTTTTGCAGTTATTTCGATCACTTTTGGGAACTCTTTTCCCAAAGCAGTAATTTAATGCAGATGTGCCTACACTAGCATTTCTTGTTTCAGAGGTTAGACGTATGGAGCCTCATAACTATGGATAACAGACACAGCGAAGGACCGATGGGTGTCGATACCACCAAGAACCACAGACTTCGCCAGTTCATCTACATCTAGGATTTAATGACTGCGGAAAGAGTAGCCGAAAACGCCCAATCTCTGGTCAAATGCACAGAGTAAACTACAGCAGCAGGTACCACCCTAGCCCGTACTAAAAAGGGCAAAAGCCGAAGTCAGATTCGAATCTCAATGGACAGGACAACTCAGTACAACTGTGTATCCAACTCGACATTCTCTACATCACCCTTCACTTCACATGGTTCCGGGCACCCGTTTCTATACACTTTCCCCCACTGCCATGTGCTAAATCAGCTCTAGCTCCTGTGCAGCTGCGCACGAAGTCCTCACACTAACCCTCACTACTACGCATACAACACAGTAAAACAGAAAAGCATACGCATTTTTCAGGGGATACTTTTACTCAATCCAGATAACAATGCGGCCACTAACAATACGCACCCAGTGTTCTTCGCAGGCTGTATCACAGTATCCACAACGGTTCACCACAAGAGAGAAGAGGTGCAAAATGCCGCCGGGGAACGTTATCCCCACCATGGAAAACTAGCCCCACCAAGGCACCACAACGGACTTGTTATATCCTGGTTTTCATAGCAGCATAGCAGCGTGGGTCGTTGGTGTCTTATTATCTCTCTTAATATCTCTCATAGTATCTCATGGCACTGCATCTCGTGCCCTGTTTCTCATGCCCCATTTTTCAAGTGGTGTTCATTCTTAACTATGGGCCCGTTTTTGGTTGGACAACCCGCACTGTTTCGGTTGGGTAACTCTCCGATCTGGCGTATATAAACGAGTCGGAATTAGATTTTTCACCCTGGAGTTTTTATGAGACACCAGGAACATCTAGAAAAGAGCCAACATTTCTTCTTCATCCTCGAGGTCCGGTCCACCATAGTCTTCTACACTCACCGAAAAACACCACCCCGCCAAAATGTCCGACACTGAAGCCAACCCTTTGTTCGTGTTCGCTACCGTCGCAGTTATCATCTCATCGTTCGTGATCTTGTACTTCTTCAGACAGAGCCAGAGTAACGGCCCAATCTTGAAGCCAGACGTGTTCCAGAAGTTCCCGCTTATCGAGAGAAAGAGAGTCTCCCATAACGCCAGCGTGTACCGTTTCGGTCTTCCTAAGGCCACTGACAGATTGGGCTTGCCTATTGGCCAGCACATCTCCATTGGTGCCACCATTAACGCTAAGGAAGTTGTCAGATCATACACCCCTATCTCCACCGACGACGAATTGGGATACTTCGACTTGTTGATCAAGACCTACGAGGCCGGAAACATTTCCAAGCATGTCGACGCCAAGAAGGTTGGTGAGCATGTCGAGTTCAAAGGTCCAAAGGGTTTCTTCACCTACACTCCTAACATGGTCAAGAGCTTCGGTATGATCGCTGGTGGTACTGGTATCGCTCCAATGTACCAGATCATCACTGCTATTCTCAGAAACTCAGAGGACCAGACCAAGATCCACTTGCTTTACGCTAACGTCACTGAGAGCGATATTTTGTTGAAGGATGAGTTGGACAAGTGGGCCAAGGAACACCCAGACAGATTCAAGGTTCACTACGTTTTAAACGAGGCCCCAGAAGGCTGGACTGGCTCCGTTGGTTTTGTCACCCCAGAAATCATTGACACCCACTTGCCAAAGGCTTCCGACGACACCAACTTGTTGTTGTGTGGCCCACCACCAATGATCAGTGCCATGAAGAAGGCTGCTGTTGGTTTGGGATACCAAAAGGCCAAGCCAGTTTCCAAGTTAGGAGACCAAATCTTTGTTTTCTAGTCTAGCTGATTTGTTAGTTAACGAAGAGGAAAGAAGGAACTAGTGGTTCGAGCCTAAGAGTCTACGAAACTGAGTAGTTGACAAGAGACACATAGACCCAGGACCACGGAGCTTATTTAACGTTTTACAATATGTACAGTAACTAGAATAGAATAATACTATACTCTAATATTGATTAAAGCAAATACAAGCGCAGTTATTTATTGAAAGAATAGGGACGCAAGTATGGACCTAGCCGTGTGGTGCTTACACTTTCTCATACACCTGAGCATCTGACTACCTGATTCTGTCTTCTTTACCCAACTAAAACTTGACTTCCTAATTACCTTTGATTTTTCCCACTTCCATCTCTTGATATTTTAATTTACAATTATTATTAATGTCAGACAGCAAGAAACGTTTTCGGCGTACATCAGCCACCCCACCTCTATCTATTCCCAGCTCTTCCACTCTTTATTGTCTGCAAAATGACACTACAAATTGCCTATTTAGGTTATCGGGCCAAGTGAACGCTTGTGTTGCGGCATAGAGGTAGACTGTTAGTACTATGGTTTCCTCAGTTGTATTTCTGTTTTCTGTGGTGTGTGGGCTTTAGCTGCGAAATGGTGCTTCTGTACGTTCTGTGAAGTCGTGGTAGAGGCAATGGTAAATGGCCGTAGCGTGGAACTTGGTGAGTTCAGTTGGCGTCGACGAGGGAGATGGATATTGTTAAGTTGGACTAGACGTATCGTGCCCAAAGAAGAAGAAGAAGAATACGTTGAAAATTGGCTATTTGACAAGCCGTAGTACATAGTTCATGGTGCTGCTACCAATTCTATTATTATACACAGCATTTCCTGCTACTCCACTACAATTAGAAAACCTCAATGGAAGCAGGCCATCTGTTCTCCACTTGATGTATCCTTTACAAAAGCATCTGAAATATTGCTACTGCTGCCACCTGAAGTTATGAAGACGTTCACCCCCGCAGACATCAACTTGAAAGTTTTTACCGATACCCACCTTGAAGTATCCCTCCACGGAACCATTTTCTGCTTCATCCCGGATGCACCATTGACCACCCAACATCTTATATTTTTTAGAACACTCGGCTATTCCATCAATGATGGCCTTGTATTGTGAAAATACATCGCATCATTGTCCATTGATATCCTCTACTTGTATAACATAATGGCCACCGCGATCATTGACGACTAAAGTCACTCTTGGTCGGCAGGACCACAAGTCATAACCAATATAGAATGCAACTTTACTGAATATTTCGGTAACCCACAGCATGCATGCTTCTCCCGCTTTTTGTTTTATGAACTCGACTCCTGAAATTTCAGGGTTTTCATACATGTAAATGTGATCTTCTTGTGAAGCATTGTTAATGGGCCCTGTAGGCACTGTTTCGTTGGTCCAATTGCTCGAATTGGAGACCAAATCTCCACTTTCATTGCGATTCTGCAAGTCTTCAGAAACCACAAATGTAGTGTACAATACCACAACCGCAAACAGAGTTAATCTCATGTCTATACAATACCTGGAAATAGAAACTTTTAGCCACTCCTAACTACAGCCTGCAAACACTTTAACAGTATTACTCGAGGTATAAAGGTCCAAAATGTATACGGCCCTATGGCCGTGCCTGTTTTAATCGTGTGACTGAAATACTGCGAAATCCATTTGGAAGCCATGCCGGAGCCAGCGATAGCGAGTTAATGCCGACTGATAATAGAATACCACCTTACTACCGGTGTAGGGAATTGATTTCCAGTGACGTTTTTGGTATCAATGGCATCCTCAATTCTTTGCCCATGTCTTATGGGATCCATTGTATCGAATCGACAACTACTATGTACTTTTCGTTGCACTAGTCTTCCAGATAACCCAATTCCGTGACTTTCTCGTCAGCCCGATGCTAACTGCCGATTTGCTGTTATTATTTCACCTCGCAGCGCTCTGTCACTCTGTCGGTTCTCGCACCGCACAATTCCAGCCCCTATTCTGTCGCTAGCTGCGTCTTTTTGTTCTCCGTCACTCGCTTCACAGCGCCGACAGCACTAATTGCGACTCTCACTACACGCTTGCAGCGTCACGTTTACCTCCACTCACGTGCAGGCCCAAAAGCAATTCCATGATCAACCCCATGGTTTCCGGCCATTACCCAATGCGGGACTTTGTGCTGTAAAACCAACTTAAAGTATATAAACAGAGGAGTGTCCGGATGTGATTAAATTACAGTTGTTTCTGATTAGTACTTCAGATTAAGTTTGTTTTTATACTTATACTTATAGATATTATTACCTGTTATACATTAAGTGCAGTTTGGCTGTGCCTTTGTCTGTAACACCTGCGAAGAGCAAATCAATCCTTTACTATAACCGCTGGCATTGACAGATCCGTCTTTTACAGCACTAAAGATACACCGCAGCAAATCCAGTTATAGATAGTGAAATCATTACCAAGCATCAACAATCGCTGCATATCTACATACCACAGATACCTCAAATAACTGCAATATCCACTCCAAAGTATCGCCATTTCTAGGCACCCCCTACTCATCACATTACTCATCATGCAATACATATTGTACTGGCTATCGATACTAGTCATCACAGCATCGTCGGCTTCGGCAACAGCCATACCGGCCTTCGAAGCCAACCTAGACAACATCCTTCTAGCAACAATCCAGGATCCTGAAAGAGAAATGAAAATCGAAAACATCTTGCGTTCTCCAACGCATTTCAAGAACTTGCCTCCCATCATAAGTCTTCCTAAGAAAACTCAGAGGACTCTTATGGACGGTGAGGTTCCACACTACGTCATCGATTATGCCCCTTTGGTTCACTTGTACAGTGAAGAAAGGTACTTACCTTACGACATCAAGAAGTTTGTCACTAACTTCCACGTAGAGTACGAAAACGGTACCACCGTTGCGGGTACAGAAGACATGGACATCAAGAAGTTGGGTAAGTTGCCCACTGACGGCGAGATTTTCCTTACTTCTGATTCGGACTTCGATGCCGACCCAGAGTGGATTACAGGATTAAAGAACAAGCCAAACTTGATCAACGGCGAGATCAAAGATGCCCCAGCTACTTTAATCGTGGTCGACAAGGGTAACGGATGGGTAGATGCCTACTGGTTTTACTTTTATTCGTTTAACTTGGGACCTTTCGTCATGGGTTCTGGCCCTTATGGTAACCACGTTGGTGACTGGGAGCATTCCTTGGTTAGATTCTACAACGGACAACCAGTAATTGTCTGGATGTCTGCCCATGGTGGAGGCGGAGCATACTACTATCACAACTTGGAGAAGTATTCACTTCAACCAACTCATCCAATCATATTTAGTGCCAGAGGAACACATGCTAACTACGTTAGTGTTGGACAACACCCACATGACTTACCTTATGGTATCTTATCTGATTTTACTGACAGGGGTCCATTGTGGAACCCTACTAAAAACTACCTCGGTTACACGTTCGACGGAAAGAAAGTTTACCATGCTCAGAACAACACCAATGCTAAGCACGTTGGAAGAGAAAAGGAGTACGGTAACTGGTTGTCGTATGTTGGCTGTTGGGGTGACAAGCAACTTCCTGACAATGACCCAAGGCAAAGATATTTCTTTATCGGGGGATACAAATATATTGGAGGTCCTCGTGGACCATTAATGAAGAACTTGCTCAGATTGAAGCCTTGTGAAAGACATAAGTGGTGGAACTTCTGGGCAGGTTGTAACGTTAGAGAAAACATCAAATGGGGTATCGGAATCGAATCCGAAGGATATAATTGCGGAAACATGTTCGTTGGCATCAGGCCAAAATGGTTAAGAAGAACATTACAGAGAGTCACGTTCGGAGGAGGGCTCTGTTACATCGTGGATTTGATTTATGGTTAGCTTTATTTATTACTATTCGACCACTACTTTTAATTTTCCTATTTTTCACTTCATACTAATATCTTTTAATGACTAGATTATTTATTTACGTTCAATGCTAACATCATTCATATGAAAATGTGTAGAGTACCAACAAGAAAACTACTGTAAGATGCAAACGTGGCCCGTATTAGGCTGCAACTGAGAGTTGAAGATAAACAAAAAGAGGGGAGCCAACTGAGATTGCAGAAGCTGTCGCTGAATGCAAGACAAAGCCCGGTTGTTATGTCTACAGATCTAGAACAGTCACCATTGGAACGTGGTTGAACCCCTATCTTACCATAATAATGAAGGATGGTTCTTTTGTACTCTATCAAGAGATTAAACTGATTACCTAATTTTGTGTAGCCTTTCCTTTAATATTATAGCAGAATCAAAAGCAATATATATTATCCGTTACCCAACCCTTTTTACCAGCTAGCGTATACAGGGTGCCTAAAAAGAAAACCCGAAAATTTTTTATGTCCAGGCACCGCCAGCCGGCTACCACCAGTCGTTGTAAAATACTTCAACATACAGAGATGGTGGAGTTTCTGCAGCTAAAACACTCAAAATAAGTTGGGGAAGTCAGAAGTATTCCAGGCACCGATGCCTAAGTCCAGCTATCACAAACCAACACTACTGCCATGTGGATAAAGTTATAACCGTTCTAGCATATAGCTTACTCAGGACAATAAAAGGGTTCTGTGCTGTACGATGACCCATACGCTTGGTCTCTCTGCCGCAATACAAGTCACATGACTAACTGACTCGGCTCGCTGCAAAAATTGCAGCCAAATCGCCGATGAGCTGCATAATGCCGTTCTAACGGTATGAGGTGAGGAAAAAACCGTGCAGATTATGAGTCTTGCAATGGACTGTAGCAGGTGGAATGGGATACAAAAGCAATGGGAGAGACATGTAGAAAAGTGGGATGGTAAAATTTGTAGTTTTGGAATAAATTCGTGTAGGTATTCTTTATCATTAGTTTGAGCCAAAATGCACCCTAAGCAATCTAACTCGGTCTACTCAGACAGTGTCCCAGTGACAAAAACCCAGAGCCAAGGGTCTAGTGACACAAGACTGCTTTCCGAGTCCTCGTCTCCATATGACGAGAAAGACACCACCAGCCACGGAAAATGGCAGTCGTTCAAGGACTCGTTCAAGCCTGCTATTGACAGCGAGGAGTTCTCACACAAGAAAGCCTACCAAGACGATGATGAGGCTAACATGACTGACATCCAGAGAATCAACGTGAACACTTCCAAGTCCCACCTTAAAAGAAAATTGAAGAACAGACATTTACAGATGATTGCAATCGCTTCTTCCATTGGACTGGGTTTGCTCATCGGTACCGGGTCCGCTTTAAGTACTGGTGGTCCTGGTGGTATTCTTATTGCATGGGCATTGATGGGAGCATCCATTCTCTGTACCATTCAAGCAATGGCCGAGTTGGCCGTCACATTCCCGATTAGTGGATCATTCAACGTATATGCCAGTAGGTTCATTGACCCCAGTGTCGGCTTTTCGGTTGCTTGGAACTACTTCTTCCAATTCTTGGTCTTGTTGCCATTGGAATTAGTGGCTGGTTCTATTACTATGAAATACTGGAATACCAACATCAACGCAGATGTTTGGGTCCTCATCTTTTACATTGTGGTTGCCTCTATTAACTTCTTCGGTGTAAGAGCATACGGAGAAGCCGAGTTCGTATTCTCTACTTTGAAAGTCTTAGCTGTCATTGGTTTCATTATTGTGTCCATTGTTTTAGCAGCTGGTGGAGGTCCAAAAGGTCACCATTATGGTGCTGCTTACTGGCACAACCCTGGTGCTTTTGCCAATGGATTCAAAGGTGTTGTTAGTGTGTTCGTTACAGCTGCCTTTAGTTTTGGTGGTACTGAATTGGTCGGACTTACAGCAGCCGAAGCTGATCAGCCAAGAAAGTCACTTCCAAAAGCCACCAAGCAAGTCTTCTGGAGAATTTTGATGTTCTACATGGTTTCCTTGACCTTGATCACATTCTTGGTTCCATCTGACTCTCCTAGATTGTTGGGTGCTAGTTCCGTTGATGTTACAGCTTCTCCATTTGTTATTGCCATTCACAACGGTGGAATTGGTGGCTTACCATCGGTGATGAATGCAGTCATCCTTATTTCTGTCATTTCTGTTGGTTCCTCCTCAGTCTATGCCACTTCCAGAACTTTGACCGCTTTATCTGAACAGGGCTTAGCTCCAAAAATTTGCGGTTATGTCGACAGAGCTGGTAGGCCATTAGTAGCTATTATGATTACAAACATCTTCGGGTTATTGAGTTTCATCGCTGCCAGTGGAAAGCAAGCCGAAGTCTTCAATTGGTTATTATCCATTTCTGCGTTGAGTTCCATCTTTACTTGGTTGTCTATCTGTCTTGCCCATATCAGATTCAGAGCAGCTTTAAAACTCCAGGGTAGAAACACGGATGAGTTGGCATTCACCTCTCAAACTGGTGTTATTGGATCATGGTTTGGTGTTTTATTGAATACTTTGGTGATCATCGCACAATTCTGGTTGTCTTTATTCCCATTGGGTGAGGCACCAAACGCACAAAGTTTCTTCCAAAGTTACCTTGGTTTCGTCATTTTAATTATCTTCTACTTCGGACACAAGATCTGGAGAAAGAACTGGATTTTGTTCATCAGAGCCAAGGAGATCGACATTGACTCAGGAAGAAGAGAGGCAGATATTGAGGCTTTAAAGCAGGAGTTGGAAGAAGAAAGAGCCATTTTGCGCTCAAAGCCATTCTACTACAGAGTATATCAATTCTGGTGTTAGACTCCAGCATAAAGATTGTATAATAGGGTATATCAAAGGGATCTCGTACAAAGCAGTACGAATAAATTGCATTAATAGAACATAGAATTGATTAGAAACCTTGTAACATGTAGTAGGAGAATAATGTGCCGTAATACTGTCGTATATTAATTTGCAGCCATGGAGTGCTTTTCTCCCCTAATAGTAATTTTAAGGAATGGGAGCAGCTTTTACAAAGAAGCTTGTACTAATAGATGTAGACCCCGCCTTATGACGGCTATCAACGTATCTGCTCCCAGCGTGCTATGACCATATATTTTGACAGTATCAGGGCTCGCTTTAAGACTTTTGCATATGCGTGCGTCTACGAAAGGAAGAGCGGCTGGCTAATCATACCATCCAGTTATTCACCTAAAGAACGAGTTTTACAGTAACTGCAACCTTGATCTACCATTAACTCGCACAGTGATGATCCGAATTCCCGTCTCATTCCACCAGCAACGATAGATCGCCAATCCACGCAGAACAGGCAGCCCGGTGCATGCTTCATGTCAAAGACAAGGGCAGGATCACAACCCCACAAAACAGACCATCTCATCGCAAGATTTTCTCGAATCGCAGCCTCAATGACGGCTTCCTCTGGCCCCACGGTCCAACCCCCATCTTTCTCCCATCTTCGAGACAACTTCGTTCCACAACGAAACACATATGCTGCCCACGTCACTCTCCCTCTCTCCAGCCTTTGCAGCTACCTGACTCACTCCCCGTAGTTAAGCCTGGCGCGACTCACAAAATCGGCTGCACAGAAACATTTTTTCACTATCTATTTTTCACACTGTTAAGTGGACTTGTGAGCATTAGTTGAGGAAGAGAACAGTAGAAGGAAAGACATAGACCTAGAAAGAAGCGTACTAAGAATAGGTGAGATTACCATTAGTGTTCGATTAAAACCGCCGGCTGGTCATTTCTGAGTTTGAAAAGGCATTTTAAGACGCTTTTTCTCGCAAAATGTCCACTCATCGCCCCAGCATCGGTGGCTCGAGCATTGGAAGTGTCTTCAAGTCACTCACCAAATCGCTCAAGGCTTCGACCCAGAATGTACCGGTGCTGATAAACCCCACGGTTGTGGGAGGAGGCCAAGATCTTCCACAGCTCTTCCAGCAGCTCAAATCAGGCTCGTTGTCTGTGAGGACAGCCACGGCCATTAAACTCAGCGAGTCGCTAGATAAATACTCCATATCTTCTATTCCTGAGCTATGGTACTTGGCACGAGACATGTGTAACCCACGAATGCTGAGCTCCGTACGAAGAGTCGCTCTTCAGCTCTTGAACCAGTGCATAAAGCACGATGACGATGCGGTAGGAGCAAGATTACGCTATTTCAAAGACATTGTACTGTTCTGTCAGTTAAAACCAAGCGGAAAGATAGATCCAGAGTATGACCTATTTCTTGTGGCACTAAAGACCCTTACCAACGACGGAAGAGATATCCACGATTTCTGCATTTATGACGAAGAGAAGAATTTCAATACATTCCTTGACTTGAGTTTATTCCTATTGAGTCCAATATCAAAAAACTACGTATACCAAGATCAGCTACAAGATGAGAAGGTTTTAGCTAATGACAAAGAATTCGGATTCCTCATAACTACCATCGACTTTGTGAAGAATTGTTTGAAGTTCAATTTCACCTTACTTGACGAATCACTTGTTGTCACGATATTGAATCGTGTCGTGGAAATAGGGTTCCAAACCACAAACAAGTTGATACTCAAGAATATTCTAGAACTCGTCCACTCAGTAATATTGTTCGGAGGCGTACCTATGGAATGCTTTGACAATACTACCAACTTCTTGTCTTCGTTATACGGTATGAGACTCGATGAAGACTTAGACAAATTAATATGGATCATAGTAGATGGGTTGTCCAATGAAGATACATTCCAGCTTTTGGTTACTGGCTTGTGTGAGTCCATACATAACCTGGAATTACAAAGGTATAGAGGCTCATCAACATCAGTCCAGGAGATGAACTTGCACACAACTCCAATAAACTCGTGTATCGGAGCAATCGAGCTAGTCCAACGAATACAACTAACTAATGTCATACAGAATCGAATATCCATCGACTTCATGTACTTGAACGTACTCAAAGCAGCTAAGGCTGCTATTAATTATAATATACCACTAATCAACTCAGCATTCTTGCGGTCATTCGACCGTCTTTTCTCCAAGGAGTCATACAGCATCAATTTTGACTTACAGTTCAACGACTCCTTCGACAAAATCTTACCATTCCAGTTGTGGTACTCCAGCACACTATCCATGTATGATGTTCTCAAAGGCTTGAGAATTAACTCGGATCAAGACAAAAGTTACATGCTGTCCCTTTGTCTTTCTTTGCAAGGACTATACGAAAGCCACGAATTGCAAACTCCAAAAGATAAGCTTATTAATTTCATGATCCAGAACTATCAATATCTCAGCAACCCTACAATAAAGTTTGTTCTTCAATTTTACAATGAGGAAAAGTTATGCACATTAATGAATCCGTTTTGGAGAGATAACTGTATAAAGTTATTAAACTACTTCTACTATAACTCCAACAATTTGGAAACAAAAGTTGACTGCATTCGTGTGATCAAAGAAGGATTGGAAACTTCTTTATCGATATTTTCTCGAAGCAGCATTAATTATGATCTAATTTTAGAAATCTTAAGAAGATCAATGGGTGAGAACGAAGACGTGCTTGTGGATTATTTGGTTGACAACTTATTCATGTTTTCAGCAGTCCAACTGACCACTAGTCAGTTTAAGCAACTCTGCTCTTTGTTTTATCTGTCTGTCGACTTGAAAAATCTTCCAACCCAGCAAGAAAAGCAGTATAGTTTGATGTCCATGAGTTCGGTGGGTTCATTCACAACTCACACGCAAAATTCATCGTCTCCTTCGATTTCGCCTATATTTCTCTTGAAGTTTACAAAAGCAATAGCAAGAATATTTGTTATCACTTTGGTCAAGGATGGACAGAAGGCTCAAGAATGCTATGAGATTATGCTTAAGATCTTCAATTACGCTATGGATACTAAAAATTCTGAACTACTCTTAGTCTTGAGTAAGACCTTAATCAGAATCAGAGTTACTAGGGAAAATTTCATTTATGTTACTCAACCATCTGATATGAACGGCTTAGCAGTTGCATTTAAGAGGAGTGTAGCAGATTCAAACTTTAGTAAAGACAATATGCAGCATTATAAATGGGTATACCCCGAAGATGTTCCTTATTTGCCTGAAGTTTATTTTGATAAGCCATCAAAGAACTTGATGTTAGGTCATGATGAGATACAAAATAATAGCTCAAGTATGTCATTCAATGAGAAAGAATCAAAGGATAGCAAGAATAAGTTCACAATAAATTTGACAGCGTGGTTCGATCTCGTCATAAAGATTATGGAACATTTCGTGAACTGGGAGGTATATTCGTATATCTGGGCACATTTCACTGCACAATTATCTAATATTCATTTGTTCTTCGAGAATGATGAACAAATCATTATGTTAAAAAA
This sequence comes from Scheffersomyces insectosa, assembly GCA_030572575.1. Taxonomy (NCBI): domain Eukaryota; kingdom Fungi; phylum Ascomycota; class Pichiomycetes; order Serinales; family Debaryomycetaceae; genus Scheffersomyces; species Scheffersomyces insectosa. The sequence goes on from JAJMAO010000014.1 coordinate 130,043, forward strand.
CATAGTCTGCGAACAATTGACCCTAAACTTGCCTAATTCAATTAAATTGCCAAGTGACTTCACTAAAGCTGACTTGCAAGTTGCATACGTAAGAACTTTTTCATCGTTGCTTGCGTACCACGACAAGTTTTCGAAGTATGACGAAGACAATATTGTTAATTCTTTGATCGTCGGATTGAGTTCGTGGGAAAAAACTGCGATTCCATGTATAAATATTTTAACCGTTTGTTGCTATGAAATCCCCCTTTCGATCAAGAAATACTTGACAGTTATATTGACTAAATTGCAAACGAGAGTATCTAGTACTTTTGCAAGTACGCATGCACTCGAATTTCTTATGTCTTTAATTCATCTACCAGTTTTGACATCGAATTTCACAATCGATGAATTCAAACGAGTTTTTGGAATTGCATTTAAATACATTCAGTATGCTAATGACATCAAGAACAGAAATGTGGCAGTTGATCACAATGTCTTGCAGACACATGGCGTGGATGCACAAGTCGAAGAGACTCCGTCCACTCAGTCCACCGAGATTACGCCCATCATGTCACAGTATTTGCTCACCATTTCGTATAATGTCATCTCAAACTGGTTCTTGAAGATTAACGTCAGCGATCGTAAGAGGCTCTCCTCATTTTTGGTAAAGAACCTTATTTTATGCAATGAAGGAGCTAATGAAATGGATGACCAAACAGTAGGTTTCCTTGATTTTATCATTAGATTCACATACAGTGATTTGCCGTTGAAAATAATTAACTCGGCAGCAACCTTTGCCTCGAACGACAAAAACTTAAATACTAGTAGGTGGATTATTGGAAATAGTGTGATTACTATTGATACTAACGTTACGAATGGTGACACTACATTGATAATCAGAAAACCAACTGGTGTGGCCAAATTATCTATACAACTTGAGCATGAGCAGAATGTAGATGATGCAACTAACATTGTTAACTCGAATTATTATTTGTTGCAGTTGTTTGACAACATTGATTCGACTCCCAATTCGAAGCCAATTCCTATCGTGGAAGATTCGATTGTTTTGAGAGCATTATCCGTCTTGGATAGGATTCCAACCGTCGAATTTCACAAAATCGGAGTCATATATATTGGGAAAGGACAATCAAAAGAAACTGACGTTTTAAAAAACCAAGTGGGTTCCAGTACATATAACAGCTTCCTCGATAAACTCGGAAGTCTTTACAAGCTAAGACAAAATCCTCCTAGAATTTATCTTGGAGGGTTAGACTCAGAAAATGGACTAGATGGTGAATATGCCAGGTATTGGAGGGATAAAACTACACAAATCATATTCCATACGACTACTATGATGCACAATCAAATTCACGGCGAGACTGACCAAAGGAAAGTTGATTTAAAAAAGAGACATATTGGAAATAACTACGTTAATATCTATTTTGACGAGTCAGGATTGGAGTTCAACTTCAATTTAATCAAATCGCAGTTCAACTTCTTGAATATTGTCGTCTCTCCTCATACGTTGTCCACTTCACGAACAGCAAGTCCTGACTCGAAGTCAAAAGATTTACATGACCCTCATGATGACTATCTTGAAAGTAACACAATGTCAAATAGACACCTCTTCAAGGTGAAGACTTACAGAAGGTCGGGTGTTCCTGGTATCTTCGCAACATGCCATTTCAAAATTGTTTCTGGAGAGAATTTACCAGATTTCATACGAAACTTAGCAATCGTGGCAGATCAGTTTGCGGGAGTGTGGCATGCTAATGTCTCCGGTCTTTACACGTCCAATTGGTCTCAAAGGGTCAAGCAAATTAAAATATTGAAACAAAAGACATTAGATAATCACGAAATCTTGAGGCAAGAGGAAGCTCAACATCAGCAGCAACAAACGAGCAATGAAAACCACACAAGTACGAACACCACTCAGTCTTTCTTTGAACAGTTGCAATTTGAAACCGGTGTTAGCGGGTCTGCCCCTGGAAGGGCCGGTGGTGCTAAGACTAATGAGGGAAGCAATGATTATAAGTATGAGTACTTGAATGCTGTTACTTCAAAGCCTGGCGATGAAGACCATCCTAATAATGAGATGTACCAACTAGTAGAGTTCAATTCGTATACTTCGTGAAGATAGCGTCTAGCTCTTGACTATATGCATATACTATGTAAATAGCTACAATTAATCGAAGTTACATTAATGAAAGACCGTTTGGAGTTGTTTCATTCCATTCTTCTGAATAAACTAAAAAAAATCTAACCCTTTGCAGCTACGGCTGCAGAGACTACTTGATAGACATGTACCATCATTAGTTGTATTTAGTTTGTCTCATCGCTAGTTGCAACAACGGTCGAAGTCAAAAATAACCTCAACAAATTATTATCCCGCTCGTTTTTAGCAGCCAAAAGTCAAATTTAAAGGAATCCGAAAACGGAAAACTCTCACTTTCCTTTTTTTGACAGCCATCCACAACTCGGCAATAAACGGGCTCATTGGCTGCAAGTGGAGAGTAATTCCGAGATGTGGCATGTCACGTGCATGTTTCTCACTATCAGCATAAATTTGCATTCGTAGTCTACGTATTATCTCATAGGACCAGTGGTAATATGGGACAGGAAGGGCTGGTGGAGGAGATATGCGTTATCAGTGGGGGACTGTGTGACTCTCGTAATAGATAGGGAAGAGATTGGAATTAATTGCCCGGAATTTACTATAACTTCAGGTTTGTGTATGAATCAGGGACTAAAACCTTGCAACGAGCGAACGTGAAATTTAGTTTCTGGCTTGAAGATCTCCCGGAAAATATGACAGTTTCGATGGCACCGGCTGGCCCTAGTGGAACATGCTAACTGGGAGTGATTGGCCGGCGCCGCTGGAACTTTTTCCAGCAAGAACAACAGACAACCGCATGGAGCCCTCCAGCCCATCTTGTTTGTCTAGGTACACACCTGGAATTGCAGCCTTTGCAATGACAAATGGGTTTGGCAAGGTGACAATCGGTGGGGGAGGAGGTAAACGGACCGATTGTATGGCTCACCCCCTCTGGCTTCGTTTAGCTCCACGATTACGATTACTATGCGCCGATAGCGAGGTCACGGGCATGCACTATTGTCTTCTCCAGTATGCTACACAGTCAAGGACTCCAGCGGAGATACAGATGGAGGAAGCCCGTGGAAAGCGTTACAGCCGCTTTTTTCATGTATATACCTGTTGTTAGCATGGGATTCGGAGCTCCTTCGTTATATTTTACATTTCTTTTGGGACTGTGATTTCATAATGGGGGTGCAACCATTAGTAATAGTGCTCGGTGGTTATTGCAAATTCTGTATATCTCTTTGTGCACTTAAGGTTCCGTGCCAAGGTAGACAAATGGATGGACTTTGTACCATTGTATTAACTGTAGTATGTACTATTGCAGAATGTTCATATTGTATATAGCATAAAGCATCTACCGTAGTAGCCACACAGATACGTTTTCACATATATATAACGTCTTTCTTCTTGATTTCTCAGCACCGCCTCCCCGATCGTAGTTCGTCCTTTCTCTCCTCTTCTCTCGGTCCTGTTTCCTGTTCGTTATTATTGCCTTCAGGATCTCGTAGCGTTGCTACACTCTCATCGCTCGGTACTCACTTTCTCGGAAACACTTCTCGGTAGTGTCGCAATCACATCCGGTTCCTTCTTATTGTTGGAGCCACGATTATCTCATATCTAACGGCTTTACGCTTAACTATTTTTTGGTAAGCGTCTTTGCGGTTGCTGAAGAGCATCAAAAATTTGTCACCAAAACCGAAATTTGAACAATTTCAGAAACCCGTTCTTTTGAGTTCAGCATCAGAAAACACTCGAATCGTGTTCTAACTCGGCCATGGAGTCGTCCGTCTCGTCTTCTACACCTGTCATGAGCTCGCTAGCCAAAAAAGCGTTTGAATCGGTCAATAACACGCTTAAATACCAAAACGACGCCGTCCAAAACCTCTATCTTCAATACCAAAATGACGCCTTCTCACAAGCAAGCCTTCAGGAGTCGCTCAACATCCTCTTCACAACAAACTACATCAACCACGGCCGAATAGTCATCTGTGGTATCGGAAAGTCGTTCAAAATTGCCAACAAGTTGGTCGCTACATTAAACTCGCTTTCTATACATGCTGCTGAGCTTCATCCGTCGGAAGCGTTACACGGTGACTTGGGACTTATCAACGAGTCCAAGGATTGCTTGATCTTATTAACAGCCAGTGGAAACACGTCAGAATTGCTCCAGTTGTTACCGCATTTGTCACCCAGCTTGCCCATTATCTTGTTAACTTGTAACAGAGACTCAAAGTTATCTAATCATCCGCAAGTCAACTCGTTGTTATACGCCGCTCTTCCTTCATACTTGAATGAGGAGAGCATTCACGGGCTTCCAGCCCCAACCGTGTCAACTACATTATCACTCATATTAGCCGACGCCACCATTTTGGCGCTTTCAGAGATGATCGAAGACGACTTGTTGAAGCGTAAGAAGCAGTTCTCCATGAAACACCCAGGTGGTTCTATTGGCTCTTACTTGAGCCATCTTAATGACAACTTAAACCAGCCAAGCGCTGTTCCGGTCAGAAAGGCAATCTCATCTCAAGTCAGCAACTCAAGTCTTTTGAGTTTGAACCAAATAGCACAGAACTTCAAGTCAACTCTGTTATCTGCAAGTAATTCAAACGATAACAAGTCACATATAAGCTCATTGACGTCGTCTGATGATGAGTGCTCTATAATCGATATCAAAGAGTCGTCAAGATCAAATGCTGATGTCGTTTTAACTAACGCCATAAAATTGGCTGAACCAGAACAATCTAAGGTGATTGCACAGGATGATATCTCGCTCTTGAAAAAGAGTGATGAGTTGAAACTTCTCCAATGGATCACGATGTTTGATTTCTTGATTATAGACATGGAGAAACTTTTAGCGGTAGAGACTGCTACAGTTAAACAACTATACAAACTGAAGTTTGCAGAGCTGGATCGCTCTGACGACAGCTGGAGTAAATTCCATTGGGAATTGATGAGATCATTCAAGGATATTGATATATAACATTAAAATCGTGTGGGCAGCTAATGGATTCGGCTTGCTTCGACATTTCATGAATATGACAATAAGATAAATTGAATTTTAACGTTGATTTATATGGGTTTTTACTTCTACATAGCATGCGTAGTCATGTATTTCCACTCTACTTCTATAGATGATTTGAATAAAATGGAGTTAACGAAGGAAAGAACAGACCGTAGAAGATCTATACAACGGGTAGATGCTTGCAGATTGAATTTATCGCCAGTGTGGTATCTTACCTTTGCTGGAACGGTTTCGATGGCACTTAAATCCTGACGATCATATTTTGCAGCTATAGGATTACTAATTATTCGGATTTGAAGAACGGAATTTGTCACCATTGTTGGTGAATTGAAGATCTTGGTGACATGCTAAGTTAACTGAGCTTTGACTACAATAGATACTTATAGATTGTATTTTCTTTATTTGACAGGAACAGTTCATATATACAATGGGGTCGGCGACAAAAACACCCCATAGGAACAAAAGACGCTTCTCAATAACTATTTAGAAGAGTTAAAAACTATATAGGGCACAAAAGTAGTATTTATAGGTGAAACATTAAATAAGATCAAGGTGTAAAAACAGGGCGGCACGCATATGTACAAAAATTAAGCAAGCAATGTGATTTTAATGTTGGATAAGGAAGGAAAAAAATGTAAGGTGGAATTGTCTTGTTGTTTTAATTTGGTAGGATAATTGAATTGGATGCTGAACATCAGGACTCAATAAAGCAGTATATTCGTTTGCACCGAGTTTGTGTGGATGCAAACTCTCTAATTATTATCAGCTTCAATCAAGGCAGTCTCGGCAACAATAATCATCTTCTCCACAGATGCCAAGTGTTTGCCATAAGTGTTTTTCAGCGAGATTTGCTTCAAGTATTGTCTCAACTTCACAACCAAGACACGCTTCTCCTCGCTGTTGGCATCGAATCCTTCAACCAACTTTTGGATAACGTAGTTGGCGTATTGATCTTTCATCATCAAAGCCAATGGAGAATCATCGTTCACTAACTCGATCTTTAAGTCTTCGTTTCCAAGCATGACTTCATGAAGAATTCTCTTTCTTTGGCCCAAAGTGCCGTACTTGATACATTTCTCAATGACATTGGAAGCAAACTTATGTTTGGAGAAGTTAACAACTGAACCAAGAACAACTTTCAAAATCTCTTCGCGGTCCTTGAGCTCGCCACGTTCTAAGATATGCTGCATGACGTAGTTACCATATTGGTCTTGAATCAAGTAGAAAATGAAGCGGTTCAATTCGGCTAAGATAACTTCTTGATCCTCAATGTTGGAGAACTCAAGTAATCTTTGAATAACTCTGCAACCATATGGATGAGTAGACAAGTGGTAGATCTGGTTGTCCAATGAGTCTAAGATGAATCTAATTCTGTCAAATGGGATACGTTCAATGGATTTCTGGATAACATGATTTCCATTCTGGTCCTTAGCACAGATGAGAATGTAAGATCTAAGCTCTTCGATAATCTTGATTTGGCCATCTAAATCAATGGCCTCAAGGGCTCTCTGGACTACCCTGCAACCGTACATTTGCAAGGACAATTCGTAGATGTGACCAATCATGTACTCAAGCAAGATCTTCTTTTGGGTCGTAGAACCATGTTCAAAGTACTTTTGAATGACGTAGTTACCAAAAACGTCTGTCATAAGGTCGTAGGAAATATCTCTAATTTCATTGAAGATTACTTCCTTTTCTTCATCGCTTGCATCAGGAAGCTTTTGCTGAATGAATCTAGAACCATGCTGATCTTTAGTGAACTCGACAGCATGACCATAAATGTCCTTGAGGAAGTACTCCTTGCCCTTGGCGTTGGAACGAACCTCCTCGAGAAGAGGAGATCTGTAGATGTGGTTTCCACCACCATTTCCACCTTTTCCGTTGGCACCATTTGCTCCACCGGCATTCTTAGATCCGTTCTTACGCTTGCCAGAAGAGACTGGAGGCGTAGCTGAGTCGTTGTGACCATTGTGGCTAGAGTTTCCGTTAGAGTTCTCGGTATTTTGTCCTTTAGGAGCTGGTGGACCAGTTGGAGGGGGGATAGCCTCTACAAACATAGCACCTTCAACTGGATGTTGGTTTGGAGAAAGCGGTGGAATGCCCATTGGAGGAGGCAGTTGTTGATACATTGTGTAGGGGCTAAATCCGTGAAACATAAACTGAGCTGGAGGAATTTGACGGTTCATAAGACCAATTCCTGGAGTGTGTACATTTCTGTTAGCTCTGTCCTCAGACTTGTCAGCTCCGTTAGAAGCATCCTTACTTGCATTAGCACTATAGCTGGAAGAGTTTTTAGTATTGCTGGAACCAGAAGTATTCTCTCCTTCCATCAGACCATTCTCATTAGTACCCTCATTAACTGGGTACATCATTCCATACATTCCTGGGTCCATGAATTGAGGAGGTGGGGAAGGAATCATGAATGGTGGTGGGGTAATTGGAGGAATATTGTGGCCGTTACGAGCGTAAGGGTTGAAGCTTTGTGGAGGTACCGGAACACCATTCATGACATTGGCATCCATGAAGTAATTGTAAGCAGAGGCTCCTCCAGAAGGAGTAAAAGACGTGGCTGTAGCAGGGTTCCAAAAGTTGTGAGGAACATTTTGATGCTGTTGATGTTGTTGCTGAGACTGGTGCTGCTGGATTACCAGAGAATCATGGTTCAGGTTGAGGTCAGATGAGATTGACAAAGCAGCACTTGCCTGAATTGGTGAGGTGTTGTTGTACTGGTCAATCTTCTCACTGATCAGTTGGTGACGAGAGGTTCTTGGAGCTGGCATATTGAGGTTCTCGTTGAGAGAACCATGAGGAGAGATAAATCCAACACCTGAAGCGTTAGCGCCTGCTGAAGCATTGACGGATTCATTGTGGTTGTTGAATGAGGTTCTTCTCGTGCTGCCACTGTTATCCAAAGAAATCTTGGAAAGTCCATTGGAAAGCTCGATTTCCCTCGTTGCATCTGCGACGGCAGAGAACTTCTGAAGGAAACTATCTTGGGGAGGATGTCTACTCGCAATACCGCCACTGATTGAAGCTGTACCGAAGTTCAAACGTTGACCTGTTGGTCCACCGCCGACAGAGTTGGCACCATTATTGTAGGCACCACCGGCGGCAGGAGCAGTAATAGCAGAGAAAGATCCTCTCTTGAGTCCAAAGATTCCACTATCGATGTCACTACCGTCATTGAAAGAGAAACGGCGTTCACCGGTAAGTTGTTGGTTGGATACTGAGCCGGAAGCGAGAAGTTTGGCGACTTCTGGGTCGACCAGGTCCAAGACTGAGCGGTATTGACTTGCGGAGTTTGGGTTAGCCTGGATAGGGGAACCGTGACCGGAGGACCAGATGGTTTCGGACATGGTTGGGCAAGTGGTGATAGTGCGGTAAGCGCTGGATAATACTATGTATCTAAAAGTATCAACAATACTAGTTATCGATCAATAGTATTACTTGGTGAAAAAGTACGACCGAGTTGAAATACTAACTTTGTGATAATTCAATATTCAAGGTTCTAATGTTCAATATTAATATTCAACACCTCAACACTTCAATATTCAATACTTCAAGAGATTAATGAAGTAACTGTGATCACCACGACTTTGACTTTATGAACGGAATACTACTGTTAAACGCTTAACAGTATGGAGTCCGGTTCTTTTGTCGGTTTTATGTATAAGAAGAGACACCGGGTGTTTCTTGTTCAAGACTATTTACAATGAGACGCTGTATGCTAGAGTATAATTTGTTAGTATGCTGAGTTCTTGTGATGCCAGTGATTAGCGCTATCCTGAGAATCGTGGGCCCTTAGACCGTGTAGGATCGGTTAAGGGACGAGTTTCTCGGTGGGGATTAGGTCTTTTGAACTGAAACTCGACTATAGCGTTCCAGACGCAGAGTAGAGCGTGTCGGTGCTGTTAAAATCTTCGTACCGTTCGTTTTGCGTGAGCTAGATGGCACTTCGGTGTTGGCGCTGGCTACACGGCACTTGATTTACTTCCGATGAAATGAGAACCGACGGTGACGAATAGGCCGGTTTTGGGGACAGGACAAGGGTTTCTGGCGGCTAGAGCTTTCGGTGGGTGCTGGGCAGCTGTGTTGGGTCGCTTGAAGTGAACAAATGCTGGACGCCACTTACAACAACAAGTCCTGGACTGGTTTCTGTTTTACAGCACTGACTGGAGACATGGTAAATTCTATTTACTACGCTACCACCGTCTGAGCACTATACACTCTACGATCTGAGTATGAAATTTTTGCGAGGGTGGCGGTGCAGGAGGGAGACGATATCCGGGGTGGGGAGGGAGGTTATTGGAGTTCTGTGGTGGGAGATTTGTGAGAGTTGGTAGGATATTGGAGAGAGTTTGCGAGTGCTTGTGAGGGCTTTAGTGCTGGTTGGGAGCAGTGTGTGGTGCGGTGTGGGTGTGGGAGTCGGGGCTCGGAAATTGAGTGGTGGCGTGGAAAAAAGTCGGATGTGGACCGCCACAGATGTGAAGAAGCAGAAAGCGTAGTGAGAGATTGAATTGGCTGGTGAGGTGCTGAGAGGAGAACATGGGGTTGGTAATGAGAGCCATGGCAGTGAAAGATGGAGAGAAGGCGAGAGCAGCGGTGGTGGAATGGGCCAAAAATGGGACAAAATTATGGAAATCGGTATAAATCATGGAAACGGCGAATTTGCGTTCATCCTGCTGATTATTTCACAGTTCTGCCTTAGTCAATACTGAAAGAACCCACCTCCGCTATTACCTCAGTGGCTATTGGTGCCTCCGAAACTGTGCAGTGGCTAAAGGCAAAAACGGTCGAACTCGGAGACGGAGAGCTTAGCGAGACCGGCTGTATGCAACACGATGATTTTCCGAGAACTTTGAGGTGAAGAGAGTAGAGGGACACAGAGTGACGATTCCTGGCTTCGGAATTATGTATATCCTTGATTTTCGATTGGAACCACTCAGGTAAGGACTTGGATCTTGTCCTTTCACCCAGCTCTGCAGCTCTGCCACCTTGGTACAATTCAACGGCTCCATTAGACATCTACGTAAGATGAATGGTTATCTGCAGGTGCTTGTAATGGGCCAATTCCGATGATAAATGCCAAATAACGAGGAAAAGCCCCCAAAAAAGGCATTAACATGTTCAGCTATATCCAATGTACTCCCTGTGCTAATTTTACTTCTTGTCTCCATCTCAAACATTCCAAATACCCTGGAGGTAGTGGCAGTATATGTCTATTAAGTGCCTGCATATATGTCATGTCTAAATATGTGCCCCGTATACAGTCTCGACATCGACTCATACAAAGTTGTCAAAGATCGTGTTAAGTATAGGTTGAAACGTACCTATTTCTTGGTAGAAATATACTGTAAATAGACATCACGACTACAATCTGAAGGTATATTCTCCGCGGGTTTGTCAGACACGAAAATACAAACTATGAAGCAAAAAGTGTGATAAAATAAAGCTACAAGTAACAATAACCGTGCATCTTGAATCATATTTTTCATTTTAATATTAAGTGATTCATATTCAATATAGACTATTCATTACCCCGTAATGTCTAAACTTTCAAAAGATGCGTCTCAGCGCTTAATGAATCTATTGTATAAGACAACCACCCCAGATGTGGCTCCAAAGGTGGCGAGTGTAACTCGTTTCCTTTACGAAAACTCTGTGGAACAAGATGCTTCTAAGGACAAACCCACAGCTTACTTGGACTCTTTAATGGAAAATGAGTGGAAACAGCAAGACATGGCCAAGGCCGTTAAAACAGTGCCGAGAAGCCAGAAAAAAGCAAACATTTTGAAATTCAATTGCTTGAATTCATTTGTAACAAAAAGTGACTTCACAAACATATACCCTATTAATAGGGACCGTTTGTACAAACTACCAACATCGTTAAAAGACGGCTTAGATTTTAAAGTTGTGAAAGCACGTAATCCGTTCAATTTGACGTTTTTAAATGCTTATTACCTAATTTTCCCCAACTATTGTCAGGCTTGTGTGTACTATAAAGAAACTCACAACAAAGTTATCAATGGGCATTCGCTACACTTGTCCTTCGTCGAATCCAATGCGTCTGAAGTGAAAGCAATGGTCTCTCCATTCCTATCTAGTGATTTCAGAGAAATTATTCCCAAAATGAAGAGTGAAGCTGAAAACGAAACGGTCAACTTAAGTACTCCTTTCAACCACTTGTTGAATAAGGACTTGCAGAGTGTACAATATCGTGATATCTACAGGTATACGCCTAATACTTCTCGTAATATTGCTGAAATATTAAGGCAACATGAAGAAGGAAACAACACTGTAGAAAACTTTGAGAAAAGCGACTACAATGACCCTAGCTACGAACTTTTGACTAAGCTTATCAACCCAGCTGCTAGAGCCTCGTCAGTTTTGGTACGAAACTTGCCCTTTGGCTTATCAAAGCATACTTTGCCAAGATTGCTTTGGAATTATGATTTGAATCTCAAATCCCCAGTTACTTCTATAGTACAAGATCCTGTCAAACAAATCAATATTCAACTTATCAGGTTCCAGAACCCTACCAGTGCTAGCAGATTTGTACAAAACTTCCATGGAAGAAAATGGGACAGTATTCAACACCACCGTCAAGAGAAGAAACTTTATGATCCGATCTTGTGTGAAATCGTCAATTGAGTCACTCAACAACTCTCATTAATGATATTATGATAAACTGTAAATAGAAAGTACATAGATACCGATGACGACTACATTCAAATGCATATATAAATGTTACATGCCTTTACGTATCGAAGGTAAAATCGAATGAAATTCTTGTATTTTGCACCCATTTAATATTTCATAATTAATTATGCATTCATATACATGTGAATCAGATATACAACATTTTCACTATTTTAGAAGCTGCTTTGAAACGCCGCTTTCATGTCTATATAAACATATTAATACAATAGGAAAGCTAAAGAATCGAAGTTTGTGTTGTAGCTCGGATCTATGCTAACTAGTCATTCTCATTGTCAAGACTCTTCCAACTTGAACGAACGATATCCCACGACGATGGCCCATCTGAACTATTTCTGCCATAATTCTCGTCTGTGCTTCCACTGGAGCTTGTATGAGTATTCTGCTTCTCTACAATCACATATCTTTCCCAGATGCGTTTGTTTTTCCATATGATGATTACTGAGTCATTCCCAGACCATCCTAATACACCTATGTCGTTAGTGTTGTCGGCCGAATTGGCAAAGTCTGTGTGATACTTGTTGGTATTTACTGAACAAAATGACCATGTAGATTTGAAATAGTTAGGAATGGGTATTGGAATGGGCAATCTCTTAAGTAAGTGTTGTCTGTTCATAGGAGTCATGTTAGAATCAGGACTGGTACCAGGATGGAATACTGTTGACCCGTTAGAGCCATGGTGTAATGCGCTATTCGAAGAACTTGAATCGCTGCCTATATTAAAGATGTGGAGAGTACTCTTGTCAGACAAAACAGCCAATTTTGAATCATTGTGGGAGAATTTCATCGATGTGATAATAGCACGGTCCAATCCACGTCTGAACTCGTATAATAATGCTGTGTTGTGAGTCAGATGTACCCTTATAAGAGTTCCCGTTTCCGATGCGCTTGCAATTAGAGTTCCAGACCTATTCAAAGCTAAACATCTTATTTTGGACTTATGAGCTTTGATGATACTAACCAAGTTCTTCTCCTGACCGTGTGGAGAGACGTCTACAAGTTGAATTTGTCCCACGGATCTGCCCGGAAATGCTAGAGTTTGGTACTTGGGGCCATCTTTGCCCGAGGAAGACGATGCCAACGACGATGCTGAAGATACTAAGCTTATTCCTGAGTTATTATTGGGATGGTTGGAAGAGCCGTTGATATCCACGGTAGATGAGTTGGAAGTAGAGTTAACCGATAAGTCCGCTAAGCCAAACTCGTTATCAATGGTTTCGTATGTGGCGAACTTCTTTGGCGGAGCCAGGAAGCCGTAGACTAGGACCTGGTTCTTGAGCACTACGATAATCCGAATCCGAGACAAGAGAACGTTGAGTACTGGGCTCATGAACTCGAGACTAAGACTGTTCTTGCGTTTCAAGTCATCCCAAATGATCAACTTGTTGTTGGCAAACTTGGGGTTCTTACCTCCTCCAACTAGGGCTAGGTAGTTAGTACGATGGAGCATGGTGATATAGCCGATGCCCAGTCCGGATGTTGGTGACACTGACGTGCTATAGGAGTTGGCAGTACCATTTTCAGTACCGCCGTTGTTACTACTGTTATTACTGTGGCTGTGATGGCTATGGGAGAAGTTCCTCTTGACGCGAAGATCGATGGGGTTAGTATTGTAGACTAGGAAGCCGTTTTCGTGGCCGACGGCGAAGCAGCCTTGATCCTGGTTGAAGTTGATGCATAATATTCTTGATTCCTTGGTGGGTGACGTTGATAAGGAGGTATGTGTGTTCATTAGGATGGAGACATGGATGGAGGATGTGGGTGAAGAGCTCTAAGCTATGGATGATGAAGTTGAGACGCGAGTAAATGGGTCTATGCTAGGGGATGAGTTAGGTGTGAACGGCAGATTTAAGGGTCTATCTGGTGTGTTGTGTGATGGCGACTCCGGTGTGAAAGGGAGATGAGGGGACGTGTTTTGGTGAGATATGGGGAACACAGTGCTAAGATAGCAGCACGATGGGTGTAATGAGGCCGTATGAGTAACAGTTGACGGAAACCGTAGAAGAAGAAAGTAAGAAATAATAATAAATATTAATGATAATCACGATAGTTAATATTTAATATTAAGAAGAAGGATAATAATAATAATATTAATATTAGGACTAGTCCGAGAGTCAGGAAGTATGAGACTAAACCACAACCACCGAGCACAAGGAAGAATCGACGGGATGTAATGTAGTTGTGCGTAGTTGTACGTAGTTGTAGTTCCAATTCCGATTCGAGGTTAATCCGAATGTAGTGTATTGTTATTACGACTGTGCTATTGTTGTGATGTTGTTAGGATACCGTCTTGAGTATCACAAATACTGCGACTATTAATAGTACCAGTGTGGTCGAGACAATACAAAGCGAGCCCAGATAATCACCGGAACAAAAGGAAACAACCAACAGGACAACGGAATCCACCACAATAGAATGACCAAGTTCAAGTAGGTGTCGAGCAGTAATCTTTTTTCTTGTGCGAGTGGGTGGTTCGGTTGCAGAGCTGATAGTATCACAAGAGTTTACGCACTGTTATGATGACTGACTGCTGTCAGGGAATCAGTCACTTGATGTATTATACTCAAAGAGGCAGACACTAACGCGGTGGAAGTCCAAGGAATGAAAGGGTTTCTGCGGCAACACTTAGACTCAAGACGTGAAACGGTGGGTCCGACGATCAGAAGGTTGCAATTGTGGGGAATTTGACTCACTTGATGGGATGAAGATGAGTCTTGGAAGTGCAAGAGTGAGGTCAAAGAGCTGTTGTTGATGTGTTTATAAGCGATATATACTCTAATATATCGTTTATATGTCTCTATATGATCTCTATTCAATCTTTAGAATCTCTATTACTGCTCTACCAATGGCTGGATGTGCCCAAAATAACTCGGTTCGTTATATGGGATGTAGTCCTTTCAATTACACTTTGAAACGTACGGAATCAACCTCTATATATACTGGTGAATATTATTATTACCATGGAAGTCCTATTATTATTACTGCTGATTTGCATTGTTAATGCCACCAAATATTTTTAGTTGATTCCATTGTTGTGGAATTAATATTCATATCAGTATTTATTGACCTGTGTTATTATTTTTATTTAATGGTACATATTACGTATAGATTGCATTCACGGTGGGGATAGTTGTACATATATCCATCAACATGGGTAGATTTACGAATATTCTCTATCTCCTACGAACCCCATTAGAACGATGTGCTCATCGTGTGTATCGCAGCTACTCTTGATTCTATCAACTGCCTCTTATCTACATCAATGTCTAATTGAAACTGAATGGTATACCGATCCTCAACCCCTCCCCAGAAAAGACAGATCAAACATGCCATTTCCGGCAATTTTCTGGGCCTTAGCTGAAATGACATGGTTACAAGCACCGGCTGTAACAATGCTATCCTCCGAGCTGCACAATAATCCCTATGCCAACAATGCCCAGGAAAAGGGTTCCGGATTCTCTACGCCCTTAAACATTCCCTGTCACTCCGTTTCATCAGCAACGGCATATTTCCCTAGTTGTACTATACATGCTATCTTTTTAGTTCATAGACCCTGCTGATGTTATGGGCTCGATCTGTTTCACTCTTATCATTGCATATTCCGAATTCAAGGGTCTAAAATAGAGTTTGGCATCTATATAGTTAGATCAAGCGTATTAGCCCCGTTCTAAATGTCTACGTCTTCGTTCAACCTTGTGGAACAAGACCTCATTTTGATTACTGGTTCCTAAAATGATCCACTCGTAAACAAAGTCACGGGCGTCTCAAACACATACTGTTGCAACATTTACCCTGTTTGTTTTGAATTAGCCATCGTCTACCACGATATCAAAAAACAGTTCCCAAAATTTCCTAATTGGGAGGTGCATAAAAAGGGCAATAACTGGTACGTATTATAGGGGATGCTATTGTTTATTCTACGAGAGTCGTCTGTAATTCGGCTCTTACTTCCAACAATAAGCTTTTGATGTGAACGCCAGTGTATTATTTGAGAGGAAAATTCTGCTATTCAAATGACGGGCCAAGCAATGATAGATGTAAATCGGGTGACTATGTCTATGTAAAAACTTGACTATAGGCTATTCTATGCGTGCAACTATGCATCTTGCATTCTTAATCACTTTCTATATCCATAATTACCTCTTCGTCTTCGTCACTGGAGTCTTCTCCTTTTTCAAGGTCGTGCGCAATTAGGTTGATCTCGTTAGTGGTATCGGCATCCTTGTTGGTTCGTTGTATCACATTTCCGGTTAATTCGTCCTTTCTCAACACCTTGGTCTTGTTCGTCAATGGAGTAGTGAATTTGTTACTCTGACTATTGAGATCACCTTGATGTGTGCCTAACAAATCTTTCTTCTGTCTTTGGCGGTATTGTAAGGTTGGCAAATTGAGATCAAGAAGCTTGTCTCCTGTGTTCTTCAAGAATAGAGCTCCATTATTCTTATTCGATTCTAGTGCACGTTTCAATAAATCGGATGCAACTGGGTCTGATGGTGAGACTGCTAATGCGTCGTGTAGGACATCGATTGCTTTGAAGCAATTTCCAAGCTTTAAGTATATCAATCCTATTGCCGCTAAGATGTTGGAGTCATTCTTATTGCTAATCTTTAAAACTTGATTGAAACACTCTAAAGCTTTGAATGGTTGGTTTCCTCTTCTGTACACATGTCCTAGGTTTGCATGTATAGAGATCCAGGTCTTTGAATCAGAATTCAAGTACTTGGCTGCTCCTAATGCCTCTTGGAAGAATAACTCAGCCTTTCCGAAGTTGTTCTTATGGAAATGAATTACTCCAAGTTCGTTCAATAGTAACGGATCTGTGTTGCAAATTTGATAGGATGTAGCTAAGTATTCTTCAGATAAGTTGAGGTTATTCATTTGCAAATGCTGCATTCCAAGGAACAAGTTTGGAAGGTGTGTGCCTGGGAATAATCTTGCCGCAAATGCATAAGCACTTATCGCTTGTTCGTGCTCTCCTTCGGCGGCAAATGTATGTGCAAATCCAATCCAAGCATGGCCAAAGTTTGGATTCAATAGTGTGGCCTTGCTAAAGAACTTTCTTGCTTCTATGATTTTGTTAATGGATAAGTAGTATGTACCAATTGCTAACCACGTCATTGGGTTTGTTGGGTGGTTTTCGGCCAATTGGTGTGCTTTCAAGAATAGCTTGTTCTTGCCGCCCAATTCATGTAAGCAACTTAAATAGTTAGGTATGACGTCAAAATTATAAAGATCTTTCCTTAAGATCTGTTCACAAACTGAAAGGCACTCATCGAAGTTACACTGCACATATAAATAATCAGCCCTGCTCAATAGTATATCGCAATTGTCGCCCAAATCATATTCTTCTCGTAATATATGTTCAGCTTCATCTAACTTGGAGACATTCAAGTACTTGCTCAATCGGGAAGTATATAGCAATTTGATCAATTCGTCGTTATCATCAGCATCTCTGTAGTTCAAAGTGGTTATGAAATCCCATTCTTCACTTGGAGTCATTAAGTTGTTATTAATAAGTTCATTAAATGCTTCAAAGCACTTCACATCCACCAATATGGCTTCCTTATATGATTCCTTGGCCTTCTCGAAGCTGTTCTGGTTGGCATAGATCAAACCACGTAAATAGCACATGGATGCCTCTAGTTTAATACCTCCATCGCTATTTCTGACCTGGTACTTGTCATCTTTGCGGAAAGGATTGCTTTCTCCTACCAAATCCAAAGCCTCGTCCCAGAGCTCTAATTTGATGAGACAGTAGGCAGCTAAATATCTACAACTAACGGACTTTTCAAATTCCGGCTTACTTGTAAGCAACAGTTTTGCACGCAAATAGTTGCCGCTATTGGAATACACCTGGGCTAGCCAGAACGCATCATTTGGGTCGTCTGTCAATGCTAATACCTTATCACCTATGAACTCTGCTGTTTTGTACTGATGCTGCATTAGCGCATCGTGTCTCCATAAACGAAGTTTCTCTGCTGGTGTGAGCGGTTCAGCAGTCAGTAGCCTTCCATTTCCGTGACTATTTGGGGGAGCATTCGATGATGATGAAGACGCTTCCGGGTTCAAGTTTCCTCTTTCCAAATTGAAGAACAGCGAATGATTGGATCCTGGGCTATCGAATAACGACTGGGCCTGGGGGTTTGGCGGTGTTATGAATAAGTTCTGTCTACGGTTATTGATCATGGGCGATATGAACAATGTGGAATTGTGCTGCGATGGGGTCTTCTGATTCAGCACCATGATTGTGATTGTGATTGTGATTGTGACTAGTTGGGGAATGCAATTTGATGATTTAAATAGACGAATTCTACAGCTTTTTGGATTTCTCTGGCTCCTTATGCTTTCAGGCTTCTGTTATATGTAGTGGGTCTTCTACGCTGCTTTAGAATGCGTTTCCCCTGTTCCGCTGCTTTTCTGTTTCTCTTGATTCAACCGATTCAGTGATTCAATATGATAGATAAAACACTCAATAAGTCCAATATATATAGCTCAATACACCGATTTTTCGCGATTTTCTTTCTCCGGTATGATCCTGCTGCACTTTTGCAACGAGCTTCCGACTTTTGGCTCTTTCCAACCTACAATTGTATATTAACACTAGTCTTCACAGCTACTTCGGGTCTTAAACATGTTCATCGTGTTTACTTTCGTGGGTGTTAAGTGCAGGCGGAAAAAACATAGCTGAAAGCTGCGAATTTTTGTTAGTGCGAGCAAAAGAGTGAGGGAGTTGTGAGTTGATGTGTTTCTTCAGTGAGAGAGGTAGAGAGGAGCAGAGTAAGGAAGAGAGTTGGTATAAGACATTGCTTAAATGTGTGTGCTTTCGATTGGTGTACGTGAATTATATGAAAATGCCGAAAATTGGGGGTTTTTTATGGCTTTTGTGTGTTTGGGTGGGTGGTCAGCTCTGGGAATGAAGGGTTGGTTTTGGCTGCCAAATTAAAAGAAGGATAAAGAAGCTAAAAAGAAGAGAATTTAAAGGTTCCCTTCGGTGTCTCTGCTTTGCGTGGGAATAGAAAGTTAGAAGAATGTGGTAGATTGGATTTCAAATGCAAAAATTGGGAGCTTTCCGTAGTCTTTAAATGGGTTATTGTTATTTCTTCACGTTTTTGCTAAATTGGCAAGACTATTAACTAATGTCATAATTACAACCCAGAAATCAAAAAAAGTAGATTGAACCATATGAAGAAGTGGACATGGCCCACATCTATACCATTAGAGAAGCAATATTACAATCCACGATTTGTTTCCTTACAGAATGCCTCACTCTTCACTGTTCTTACCACTATAGCTATTGGTTCAAAGACAATGCAATGCTAACATGCTGTGACAAAAATTGTATTTTCAACCAAATCCCACCCTAAAAAAGGCATTAACACCATCAAATCACAATTAATGGTCAATATCCAATACTATCCTTCATTTCATTACCTCTATGCCATGTTTCACGTCACACCTTCGTCCTTGTATTAGCAGCCGCTACACATCAAATCTATGTCGCACCTTCAAAATGACATTATTTGCAGTCTTCTCACGACATCCTTCTCATCGCTATAAAATTGAAAAATGCTTAAAGGCATATCTACGTTACGAGATTATATCCATTATCTTCACACCTATAGTAGCAAAATGGCAGCCAAGAAGGAAAAGAAAGTCACTTTGCCTTCTGAGTCTAAGGTCGAAGCATCGGCACCTGTTGAGGTCGCCACTCCAGAGGAACCTGTGAAACAATCTGCATTCAAGAGGGCCGCATCGTCTTCTAACCCAATCCAGTTTCGTATAATGGTAGGATCGTACGAACACAACTTATTGTGTGTATCCCTCATAATGGATCCTAAGTCAGAGAAAGAGGCTATTTTCCAGCCAATTTTCCATTTTCAGGCACATGCCTTGTCCATCAAATCCATGGACTTGGCCAAAAGATACCTTGTTACAGGCTCCAACGATGAGCACATCAGAATTTACGATCTTCAAAAGAGAAAAGAATTGGGTCATTTATTGAGTCATCAGGGAACTATCACAACTCTCGAGTTTTCCAAGGAAATCTCCTCGGAAAACCCAGAATCCACAGAAAAGTCTGGAAAGTGGTTGTTATCTGGATCCGAAGATGGTAAGATCATCATATGGAGAACTAAGGATTGGGAAGCATTCAGCACATTGAAGGGACACACAGCTAAGGTAAACGATTTAGCAATTCACCCAACGGGTAGGGTTGCCATTTCTGTTTCTCAAGATCAAACGATACGGTTGTGGAACTTAATGACAGCCAAGAAAGCTGCAGTACTTAAGATTAAGGGTAAAGATCATTTGGGTCAAAGTGGAGAATTTGTTAGATGGTCCGTGGATGGAAACTACTTTGTTGTTGGCTTGTTAAACCAGTTATTTATTTACAAGACTTCAACAGCCAAAATCGTCAAAAAGGTCAAATTCTCTTCAACTTTGATGACATTGGACATGTTCAGAATCGAAGGTAAGGAGTGGCTTGTGACCGGTCATGGAAATGGTACTATTGATTTCTTTGATTTTGAAGAGCAAGTGGTGGGATCGCTTCCAGAAAAGGACGACGAATCTAAGGTTTGGGACTCGAAGGCTGAGACATTGAGTCCAGTTTACCAATTGAGAGGACACACCAACCGTATAAAGGGTTTCACATACTTCAATGATCCAGTAGAGACCCATGGTATTCCACTTTTGATTTCTGTTTCTTCAGATGGTAAGATCGTCGTGTGGAATGTGTCTGAAGGCGTCAGGGACCAGGTTGCAATCTACGACACTGGTGAGAGATTGAACTGTGTAGCAGCCTGTGCTGAGAATGTCGAAAAGGTTGATACCATGAAGAGAAGATTCAACACTGTTGGTGAGATGGATGGTGTGGATGATGGTGCTGTCAGTGAGAGTGAGTACGAGACCGATGGTGAGGAAATCAAAAAGATCATGTTGAGAGGAAAGAAGAAGGGCAAGAAGAGTAAGAAGAGAAAGGTGAACATTACATTGGAGTAGAGTTATAGATCACAGGATCGAATTGTAATATAGTATAGACGGTATCTTTCACAGAGTACAATGGGACTCTTCGTGAGTTTAATAAAACAATTGCATAGTAAGCAGAAGTGTAGTTTTAGATGAGTTATACACGTAATTAGCAGCAATATTTATCAAACTAAGGGCGTCTTCTTGACAAAGCTTGGAAGTAACAGATTTTGCAACCATTACAATGCTATGTACTACAGCAATCATCTACTTTGCATTCAACATTTCGTATGGTGTATTAAAAATAAAGATAAATAAGATGTATAAGTTACGAAGAACTGAAATTTTGGGGTTTTGGTTGCCTTTCATTACGACAAATTGTCATCAACTTACTCGTTCAATCTGGCGACGTGCTTGTCGAACAAAGCCTTGGCTCTAGTCCACACTGGAGCAGTATCTCTCTGTGGTAATTGCAACAAAGATGGTAAGAGGTCCCTGGAGAAGAACTCGGAAGCTTCTCTTGGAAGCAACGATGGCAAGTGGTCAATGCTGCAAACAGACAACTTAGGGCCAGCGGTAGTTTCAACTTCGACGGTTGGGTCGTTAAATACAGTGGCGATAGTATACACTGGGATTGGGTTGTGTGGGTTGGTGGTGTCGGCGGAAACATCAACAAGGGATCTCAACTTTCTGTCTGGAACGCTCAATTCCTTCAAAGTGGTGAATGGAGGAATTGGAGTGGATAAGTAGATACAGTTAATGAAAATATCACTGCTTACGATTTCCTTGAATGGACCACCTGGAGCAGTTTCCTTCAAGTCCCACTTGAGAAGGTTCTCCTCTGGGATTCCGACCTTTCTGAACAAATCAAGGGCACCCGATCCACATCTTCCCAAAGCACCGATAACCAAAGCAGTAGGGTACTTACCGTCGGTCTTCTTCAAGGCGACGGCCAATTCCTTCTTGACTTCGGCAATTAACTCGTCCTCGTTTGGGTATGGAGTGAGACCAGCCAAGTTCTCGGAATCTGGGTGGGTCTGCTTGAAAGCCCAGTCCAAGACACCGATAGCAGCACCAGCAAAACCGGCGTAGAAACCGAAAGCGGCCACTCTTCTTCCTTGATCGTTTTCCAAGAATTCCAAGTCGTATAAGGTACCCTTACCGGCTGGGAAACGGCCCAACACGTCCTTCCAACCACCTTGGTCCTTGTAACAGTGGGCAAATTGGATGTGTTCGTGTACTAATGGGAAGGTCTCGTTTTCTGGCAATTCCTTCAAACCAATAATGAGTCTATCCTTTGGAGCCTGCTTCCACGAGCCTTCAGGCACGATGGTAGCACCGACTTTCTTGTATTCGTCGATGTGGAAGGTCGATTTAGACGACTCTTCGACGAAGACCTGGAAACCGGCATCGAGCAATTGCTTGGTGGTAGTTGGGGTCAAAGCTGCTCTGTATTCCAAAGGCTTGGTTTCTGCTCTCAAGTGGAGGATGACTGGGGACGAGGACATTGTGAGTTCTATATCTGAGTTTGATGGGTATATGCAACCGATCTGTGAACAAGACTACTTAGAAAGAAACAAGTGTGTTGCAAATAAAAACCAATCGACTTTTCGCTGAGGATTTAGCCGCCCTTTATATTAATGAGGTTTCTCTGTGGCGGGTGAAAAATCCAATGAGTGGTGATTTTCCCCATACAAAATGATTAGTGCGATATTAACGTGAGAGTTGGTGTGACAGAATGAGTGAAAAGAGTGAGAAGAGTGAGGGTTTGGGTGAGTAAGTGTGCAGCGATTGACGGCAGTTCTCGTTCTTAATTATGGGGATGACTCAGTGTGCGTTAAGAGGACTTTCACGACGTGGAAAACACTGTACAAAATGGCCCTATCGCGGTGGAGTCCCAATGGATAGCGTGCATGTAGAGAGGAAGACTACGGCAAAGGCTCTGGTTTGAGTCATAGAGGAGGCTGCGAAAGAGAAATTAGTGAGAGATTAGTGAGAGTCTTGCGCAGGAAGACGTGAGGTACGGTGCGAAATGGTGATGAGAGAACGATTCCGTAAGGACACTCACCACTGTGAGTAACACTAGCAGTAAATTATTGGATTGGTGGTGCTGAGTACAGGAATTCTTGCGGTTAGCGATAGAAATTAAGCGCGAAATGCCCATAGTGGCGGCTAACAACGATTTGCCGTTTTGGGCAGTTTAACCACCGGGTTCCAAAAGGTGTGCAGCATATGTAGTTTGTAATGATTATTCTACACAATACGGTTGTAAGTAAATTCATTTAAATACTATAGCACATAGGAACGAATATTTCTAGAATTCGTAGACCAATCTGGGACAACAATAATTCGACAGAAATTTTGGAATACTTTATAGTATACTATTTATTTAGAAGAAATATGAGAGTTCAGAAATACATCTTGAGCATAACATTTCTATTATTTATTTATTTATTTATTTGTTTATTTTAATTCTGCCCTCGTAAGTTTTGCAGCCTCTGAGACATGCGGAGTATTGTTGCTGATCCTTGTGCACGTAATTAAGGAAACCATATTCCTCTTCTAATGGAAATACTCGAAACTGTACTTTGAACTGTTTTCTCTGTTCTTTCTCTCGTAGGGAATTATGTGAGATTGCTTTAAATGCCTAAATTACCTATTCGAAATATTCATCGTTGTAGGGGTATCCATTAAAGGTGAGATGAAGTGTTGGAATTTTGGCACAAAATGATGTTAAAACTTCGTACTTACATAGCGCTATTTCTTGTTGCAGGGAAGACTATTATATGTCATGAGGGAGTTAAAGAATAAAATATCTAATAATAATTGACCTCCTTATCAAATTAAGGCATCGGTATGCTGGAATTTAGACGAAGGCTACTAAGCCATTTATTAAGACCTCTCTCATGAACTTTTTTTGAACCATCTATTTACAAGTGCCTAATCTATAAATTCCGTACGTAGTTCAACACATACGTTTTCAAATTCTTTCTGGCATGCTCCCACTCCTCGTCTTGTCCCACAAAGGAATCACCGTAAACACGGAATAACTTCTTGATATGACTGATTTCAAGCTCGTCGCTAATGACCCCCTTCTCAATAGCCATCTCGAAGACTAAAGATGCAAAGTTCCTGTCATTATCAAAGAGAAGAGACAATACCAAAGATTCAGTCAATAATCCTGTTGGAGATCTCTTTGTGTGCTCGTTGAGTTCCTTGGAAACCCTTTGAATATAGTCGTTATAATAGTCTAAAGATTTCTCTGATTCGAAATTGGAATGTGCCACCATTAGTATTTGAAGTACTTTTATTGGTAACCCTTCAGATTCGGTTGGTAGTAAAGTTTCAGCTACTGTAACAAATGTCTCATTATCCTGGTTGATTGCCTGATAAGCAAAGGCTTGTAATAACTTCGTTTGAACTAACTCGATACCAAATTTGTCATGAGTCTGGTAGGAATGGTACTTCTTTAAGGCGGTATCTATGTCATCTTTTTCAATTCCATATATCCCTATAACTTTGAGTCTTATGAGGAGACTTTCGGGAGACTTGTCCAAATCCAAGTTAGCATTTTCAATGTGCTCCAAGATCTCGTCTCGTAACTTGGCTGGCTCAATTGGAGTGAATTCAAAACTAGGTGACGCAACTCCAGTCAACTCATTGGACAATTTAGCTTGTTTTGAATTAATTTCTTCGACTCCCTTTGAATCGGCTATCAAGTCTAAACAAGACACTATCTCCTCCTTGGAAAGTAATTCTGGTGATGTTGCAAAGATCTTCTTGAATATTGTCAAATATGTATAATTGGCGGTATCAGACTTCAAGTTTCTCTCTCCAAAGTAATTCTTTAAAAACTGTAATGATAAGAAGTCATCGTGAAGCAATACATGCACAAACACAACTAATTCGTCTTCAATTAGTCTGTCTATTAAGTTTATTAAAGTACTTTCGTAAGTTTCGTAGTTCACATTACCATTCTGCTGGATGTATTTGGTTAATAAATAATGTATCTTCTCCAAATTTTCCAAAGGGATTTTAAATCTAGAGCTGTCTTCATTTTCGCCTTGCTCTTCTCTTTCGACGTTATTATCCACTTTCTCCCCGTTAAGTAACTTCTCCAAAACCCTATTCACGAGCAAATGGTCTACTTCTTGAATGCGCTCTTCGAAGGACTTGAACAACTCCCAAGACTGGAGGACTCTTCCTGGATTTACCTCGATCAAACGACCAAGAATCTCTTTGGAATTTATGATTTGCTCGTCGGTGTCCTGGCCACGAGGAGCCAATCTGAAATAAAGCGAGAAATTGGGTATAAGCTCGTTCAACAAATCCTGTTTCGATGCATTGTTGGATAAGTTCACTGCTTTAATTAAGCTAATTCTGCTGTCTGTTTCCTCTTTTGTTCCTTCATCATTCTTTAACGACGACGACTTGATGTCTTCTACAGTTATACTGTCTGGGTTTCTAGTAAGTAGCTTAGAAACAAAACGTCTCTGAGTTTTACTGTTTCTCAAGCTAGCACTTACAGTTCTAGCCACCACCTGTCTTGCCGATAACATGCTTACGGGTTCTTCAACTCTAATTATACTACCAAATGCTGTCAAAACTCCATCTTTCATAGAGATCATTGAACATTCGAGTTTCTTGGAGTGAAAAATTTGGACTGTGTATAGATTTGTATGGTAGCGCTGTGTTGTTACTTGAAGAATGTGTAGTAGTTAATAGTTATGGCATAAGATGTATGTAGTATGTTGTACGTTGTTGCTTAGCAGATAGATGGCGTTGGTGTAGTTAGAATCTAGTAATATGGTATGCTTTATGTTGAAAAAGTATAACACTAATTGGGAATATATTGCCTTTCATTTCGTGGGGTAGTTTCAATTGTAATAATTTTGCACCCATTTCTTTAGTATGGTTAGACTACTAATTTCTCTACAAGCTCTACACTCCTCAAATCTGCGGTCTCTACGTAGACAATTCTTCCAGTTCTATTAACAATGCATTTGCGGTTTGTGGTTTCTATAATCAATCTGTACAATAACGTACAGCACACTAGATCTATGACAGTTGTATTTTATTATTATCCCGAAGTCTAGTTGTGCTTCAATTCGCTCTCCATCTTGGCTAACAAGCCAACACCAGTGAAGTACTCGAGCCATTTGTCCTCAACCTCGAACTTGTCCATGCCGTCACTGGCTTCAAACAAGCGGTTGATGTACTTGTCGTAACCAATCCATTCCTTTTTGGTTTCACATTCGTAACTCCAACTGGCTTTATAGGCGCCTCCTAAAGCACAGGCGTTAGGGATTTCAACCTTGTAGTTACCATTGACTGGGGCCAAAATGGAACCCATCTTACGGATGATACTTCCGTTGTTGGAAGCACCACCGACGTAGTAACAACGGTTAGGTCTGGCGGTGACAGAGTTGTAAGTCTGTTTCTTTCCGTCTGTGTATAATTCGCCGAATTTCTCAACCAAGTCCTTGTATTCGTGGTGTAAATGTTGCTTGTCGTCTCCCTCTGGTGGTGGAGAAGGAGAAACCGAAGCAGAGGCTTCGCTTCCACTCAACATAGGGCCAGCTCTCAATCTACAACTCAAGGTTTGCGACTCAACAATGGAGGAGACGTCATCGTCTTCAGTCCAGTTCTTCTCGCCCAATTCTACGTCAACAATCTTGTTGTCAGCAGTCAACACAGATCTCTTGGTCTGTGCAGCAGCGTTAGGCACGATTTCTCCCAATGGGAAGTAAATACCCAATTTGTTGTTGAAGGAGTGGGAATTGTCCAAGATTTCATTGAACTTGTCCCAAGACTTAGGGTCTTCGACGTTGTACTTTTCGTTGATCTCGTCTCTGACCTTTTCTCTAGCCAAAGAACCGTTACAGTAGCAGATCATGCCCATGTAGTGGTCTGGCATTGTAGGGTGCTTGAACAAGTGATATTGCGACGAAGGGTTGTAGTTTTTGGTGATAATTAACACTGTTGTTGAAGTACCCAACGAGGTCAAGGCGTCGTTTGGAGCAAGAGGTAACGAAATGATGGTGGCCAAGTTGTCTCCGGTGAAAGAGTAGATCTGACACTCTGGGTTGAAGCCGTATCTGTCTACGAAGTATGGAGAGATGGCACCTTCGCTTTCGTACGAGATAGGACGGACCTTGCCCAATTTTTCACGTAAAGAAGTGATACCAGCAGTGTATTCGGCACTATCCTTCTTTACGTTGTCCAATTCTGGGTGGACACCGGCAGCGATGGCCAAGAGCTCTTCGTTGAAGTCTCCGGACTTGATATCGTAAAGGTTCATTCCACAGGCATCGGCCTCCTCGATGGAGGTGACTTTACCAAGCAAGACACTGGCCAAGAACGACGAAACCAACGAGATTCTCCAGGTAGCAGCGTACTTGGCTGGGTTGAATCTGGTAGCCAACTTTCTGATCTGAAGCCCGGTGAAACGGTAATGGGCTCTGGAGCCAGAGATGTCGGCCAAGTTGTCGGCGCCGATGACTCTCTCGAACTCGGCCAATTCCTTACCGGTGGAGTGATCTTGCCAGTTAGGCGAGTGCTTGAACGTGAAGGCTTTCTGTAACTGTTCCGTCAAGGTGGCCTTGGAATGCAACTCAGCCAAGGCAGACTCGGCCTCTTTGGCCCAGAACACGGATCCGTGCTGTTGACAAGAGCCACTGATACCAGCGACCTTGTTGAAGGGGAACGAGTCCTTCTTCATGGCGTCGAAGATGTGGTCAAGCGAGTCCAACCACATGAAAACGGGCGAGATGATGGCACCTTCGTCAACGGCAATGACACCCTTGTGGACGCCGTAGGTTTCCTTGTGAAGAGCATCGAACTCGACGTTATAGGTCTTCAAGGCAGCGAGCTTCTCGTTGGTGACGATGATCTTGACCTGCTGTGTGGAGAGATCGAAGCCGAGGAAAAGCAGCTCGGAGTTGTGGTAGAGAGAGGTCATGGTGGTGTTGAAGGTGTGAAGGTGTTACGAATCAGCAAAAGCTAGCAACTGGTATGGTGTGGGGTGTGGAACAAATACAGCGAGTAGTACTATAGAATAAGATCTAGTACGACTAGTGTACGGGAAATATAGTAAAAAGTGTATGACAAAGACCTAATATGACAAAAGACCAAGTATGACACTATACTATACAAAAAACTCAAGTATGACAAAAGAAACAGTACGAATTCTAAATTTTATCTACGTAAATTAAACGTTTACTATACAAAGTCAAGAACTAACCAGACTTCAACGCTATTTATATAACTCTCTCTACATGCCCTAATAATCTCCACCACAAACAAACTAACAGGCCGTTTTGTGGGGCCGCCTAAAATTTTTCAGTACCGAGAATTGGGCCCACGCAAATTCGGTGACTTCAGAACCAAAGAAGGTGAACCCCAACGGTTCAGGTATAGCATGGTGTGCAGTGACGAGGTGGGCAGGATTTGGGGGCCATCGCGTGGGTGATGA
The DNA here is from genome assembly GCA_030572575.1 of Scheffersomyces insectosa. Lineage (NCBI taxonomy): Eukaryota > Fungi > Ascomycota > Pichiomycetes > Serinales > Debaryomycetaceae > Scheffersomyces > Scheffersomyces insectosa. The sequence continues at coordinate 158,300 of JAJMAO010000014.1, forward strand.
TGGTGGATGCGAATGAAGGTCATGTAGCGGTGGTTGTGGTGGTGGACTGGGGGCCAAGGTAGCGTGATATCGAGATGCGATATGGGGTTACGTGGGGTCATTATCGTGGGGTCTATAACTCTATCTGCAACCATTCGAGACTGGGTTCGGAGTGGTATATCGGCCAGTTTGGACCGACGCCGACTAAGGTCAATACCGTGAGCCCAGCAAACGTGTAGACGAGGTTGACCAACGAGTTCGAGATTAATCCGACCAAAAGCGAGGCCACGATCAGCACGGCTGCCGCAATGTAGATGAAGTGGTCTACCTTGGCCTGGTTGGGGATGGTGATGGGGAATTCAATGGCTTCCATGGTTGGCAATTGATGGGGCGAATGAAAAAGGCAATGATTAGGGCGGGTTCAAGATAATATCACCGACTCGCTATTAATAGATATATATCTATGTAGATATGTAGATGGCTGAAGAGTAGCGGATTCCGTTGCTGAAGGTGCTAGACAGCCAAACGGGACTTCTTGAGTTCAAGATACTCTGTTCTCAGGTGCTACAATATGCGTGTATGGGTACTATACACTGGGTAGTACTTACAGTTACGCTACAGGAAATCAACAAACTCGGTTGTTTTGTGTCAATATTGTCGTTTCACTGAATTGTCTCCAGAGCCGTTCTTCCTACAGCTTAGTATTCTCTCGCCTGTGTGACTTCCTCTATGGATCTACTTTCTCTGATTGATTCACTATCACTCGTGTTCTTTTCTTTTTCTCGAAAACGGAAGAAGGTAGTTCCGGCAGGCGGGTGTTCTGTCACGTGAGGGTTGTTGGAGTGCATGGTGCATGATGTGGGGGATCCGGTGTGTTGCATATTTTTCCGAAATCGGCAGATCCTATTTTTATCCAACGTGACATTGGTCACGTGATGTCATATGGGGAAAGGTGGATTCAGTGGGAACTTACTTCATTACTTGTGTGTTGATAACAACGTTTGAAGGTAAAGTTATGGCCTATGTTAAGTCAATTCAAGGAGCACTGGAAGCGAGATTGGTGGGTAGATACAGATGTCAAAAAATGAGGGCAGCAGATGTCTAAGCTTGCTTCTTTTGAAGGGGCCGATCTTTATTATTGGCTACATCAAAGGAGAGATAGAGATAGAGCAATAGAAAAAAGGCAACGATTTGAAAAGAACTGATAGTGAAAGTACTCTGCCAAATACCCTTGAGAGATTCAGTAGCTGAAAGGGATATGTAGTTGAACAACTATACTCAACACAGCCCATTATAATAATCTCTCCTGAATACACTCAGTCATTTCTTACAAGTGCTATACAAGGAAGTATTTTAAAAGTGAATGCGTTCTTTTTCAAAGCATATTAAGAAAAGTATTTAAGTACGAATTACCTGGTAATTGACCATATAGAAGTGAAATTATGAACCGATTAATGATGCTCTAACCTATTTCAATGTAAGAAAAATGCTGCAGCAATCAAAGCAATCATTGAAGATCCAATTCTACCCACTGTTCTTTTAGCATTATTTCCCGTGTCAGTTTGAATAGGTATAATTTCAACCAGTAAGCTACCAGTTTGAATTGAGCTTGTTAATGAAGCCTTTGCTTGTGAAAAAATAGGCAGCCCCTGTAGCTCAGCTGCCTCAGTTCCTAAAACAGCGTTTGCATGTTGAGAATTTAGAGAACCAGTGGTTGTCGACCACACAAGCATATTATACAATCCTATACAATAACATCAATAGCAGATGGTCTCGTGCATGTAGATTAGAGAGTGCGGAAAATACACAATGGTGCCGAAGCCCTTATTCAGTTTTTACGCAAAAGGCTCACCGGTCAATAATAGTTGTTTCTTGCCATTGCCTTGTCAGAGCAGCAGTAGACCGTCCGATTCTTGCGATAGTGGTCTCCATAGAATGTCAAAGACTGCGAGCCTTCTCCTCTATATTTAAGAGTGCAAGATTCGTCATTTTCCCAAGGATGCATGCATTTTATAATCTTGCATGCGATCACACGCACGAAGTAAATACGAACATCCAAGTACTGAAGGGATGTCCTTGTCCGAACGGAATAATTAGTTAAAAGTAGTAAAACAAGACTCCTTTCGGGATTTACGTTGAAGTTTATTTTGAATGATCTGCCATAATAAAATGTACACTTCTAACACCTCCTCGGATCGAATCCCAAATGACGAAGCCTTACGAAACTCATGAATGTAAAGTTCATATTCCGCAACTGTATCAGGTCATTGTAAGAGGAGACTCATCTTTTGTGATCTCGCAATCTTATTTATAGCAGCGTTGCATGATGGAGATGAAAGTGGAAAATGATGGAAGTCTAAATTCAGGAAGGACTAGATGGTGATTCAACCAGAAATCTACTTTATGGGCTGATTGAGGAATTTGCCATTACCATGAGGCCAAAGATGCACTCAATCAAGCTTTGTATAGTTCCCCTGCTGTGACGAGTTTGCTACTCTCGATAGTGAGCTAGAGCAGAAACCGTCCTAAAGAGTAGTTCATAGAATTGGTGTAATGGACTGCTTTCAAATTCAGCCTGAGTTATGACATATCCTTGCTGAAAAAGAGGAACTCCAGCTAATGTTGCATTCCTTCCTGGTAATCTTTTAACTGAAAATGTAACAACTCGTGGCCCAAGAACATAATTCGGGGCATAACCTGGCTTTTAGGGCTATTTCCATGTTGCAATAGAAAACTAGAGTTGTTGTATTGCGGGATGGGCCTTATTTGTGACATCACTCCCAGATTTCTTTCTTGAACCACCGTACGGTCAATTTCCACAGTTTTTCTGCCATCTGACAACCACCAGGCTCCTTTCACTGAGTTTCAATTCAAGTCCCAGCTTTCTTGGCCTACCACACTTCTTCTTTGCTTCACCTCTCCTGCTCTGTACGGCATTTGGCTCTTGAGATCCGATTTCGCTTCTCTTGCCCGATTAGGCAATCGGAACTGAAAAATTACGCCTCGATCAAGAAATATGAAGAGAAGAAGATGGTTATGGTTTAAGATTGTTCCTTCGGGTAGGTTCTTGAGACTGATATAAAATAGGTACTTGAGAAGGATACCAGAAGTTTCTCACGTCTTTAAGCTCTAAGAATTTATAGAAAAAATGACTTCTGCAAGTAAACCAAAGGTGTTGTTCATCGGTGATTTGAACAGAGCGCTCCCAGAGTACAAGAGGTTTGAAACCAAGTTTGAATGCATTTCTTACCAGATTACCACAGAAGACGAGTTGATAGCCAAGTTTGAAAGTGAATTCAGTGACATTGAGGCGATTTACGGAGCCTGGTTGGGCTTTGTGCCTTTAGGAGGTTTCCGTGACAAGATTTTGGAGCATGCTCCACAGAAGTTGAAAGTTATCTCTATCTGTTCTGTTGGTCATGATGGTTACGACGGTGAAACAATGAGATCCAAGAATATCACTTTGACAAATGTGCCATCTACTGGAGCTGCTGAGCCGGTTGCTGACTTGGTCTTATACAATACCCTTGTGTCCTTCCGTAGATTCAACGTTTTCCTGAGATTCTTGACCCCAGAGAACAACCACACTGTTAAAGTCAGAAAGTTGTTAGATCAGACCAAAGACTTTGACAGCGTGCATGGCACAGCTGTTGTGAGCGGAGATGGTAAAGGATATTCTTTTGGTGAATACACTAACAACAGAGGAAACTTGAATCCTAGGGGCCATGAAGCTGTCATAATTGGCTTTGGAAATATTGGAAAAACGATAGGTAAGAAGTTGTCCGATTTGGGAATGAACATCCACTATGTAAAGAGAACAAAGTTGTCGGTAGACGAGGAATCGAAATTGGGTTACAAAGCAACATATCACGCAGATGTACTCGATACTAAGGCATTTGCAGACTTGATCGTTATTGCTTGTCCAGCTACACCACAAACTGAGCATTTGATCAACGCTAAGGTCATAGAGGCAATTGAAAACTCATTCAGAATCATCAACATTGGAAGAGGTGTAATTATTGACGAAGAGGCCTTGGTTGCTGGTTTGAAATCAGGTAAGGTCTTGTTTGCCGGCTTGGATGTGTTCGAAAAAGAACCTGCGGTTCATCCGGAATTATTTGGCAGAGATGATGTCCTTTTAACCCCACATATTGGGGCTTCTACTGTTGAGAATTTCGACCATACCGCTGTGGAAGCCTTGAGAAGCATTGAAAACGTTCTCCTTGAAGGAGGTAAAGGCTTCAACATCGTAAATTAGACTACTGTACCCGTGTAAATATATAGAAGAAATAGATATAAGTATGCCATACGACTTTATAACAGCAAATATGAATAACTAAGAACTCGTAACCGAGTCTCGACTACGTAATCTTGCAAATCTGATCCTATTGTACGATTTAGCAATCGCTAATTTACCCATTGACAGCAAAGTAGCCCTGCGCAGCAAGCGAGAGCCCCCACCTCGTATTTTGCAACCACGGCACCATTCAGTAGATTTATTGGAGGAGTCTTTTCCGAGACACTGCAGCATTCCATGCCGGTTGATGTTTCTTTCTCATGAAATCACTATACAATTTACAGTTATTAGCTAATTTTAAACTAACATATCAGATAAGCCCAATAACCATATCTCTATGCGGTAGCGTCCATCTAACCCCTGTTTACCCCCTAACAAGCGGAGTTGATTAGGTTGGCGCGGGTGATTTTTGCACACCATGCAGTCACCGACTTGGAGTTGTGAAATACGCGGACATTTCCGGAAATTAACCACCGACGATCCCGTTCCTGAAAGTTCCTTCAAAACTGTCTGATGGGAAGAAGGCAGTTGCTGTTTTCGGACATCAGTATCGAGGCAGCCGTGACATCGCACTCAGACAGCAACGGCAGTGACAATCTCATAGTGAACTTGGGTCACAACCGTAGAGCGTTCTCTTTAATGGTATGTGTCGTTGACGTAAACGTTCCCTGATGAGCACGACCGCTTCGCTGATGCCGGTGATGACGTGGGAAATTAAGATAAGGGATACGGAGGATGTGTATAAGAGCCGACGGGTACTGCACTTTTATTTTCCAGTTTCATTATTGGCACGTGACCACTGCATTAGAGGAATTTTGGGTGCAAACAATCACCTCCATGCCCCAAGAGGCAACTACTATGGGGATTATCGGGATAGCGTTTTGAATTGGGACTTGGCTCCTGATCGACTTTACCCATGGATAAAACCCATTTGGTTTCGTGGCGAAAGAATTTCAAAGTGCCCCTTTTTGACATGACACGAAATGCAATTCTCTACAATGTATATGACTTTTGGAACTACCGTATACGTGTATGTATATTTGTATGTAGGTTTATAAGGTGGTGCAAGACTGGATAGTAATACGTAGCGTCGTTAGTATTTCACATAAGAATAAATAAGCGGGATAATAAATAAAGCAAACCATAAAGCCCAGAGAAAGAAACATAGAGGACAATGCTTCTGAGGTTGGGCTGATATAAAAAAGGCATAAATAGTAAAGCGCAAGACCGTAATAAAGAACCGTGAACGTTAGCGATTGGGAATACTCCATTCCCAATGCCTGTTCAATAAATAATATGAATAAAAATAGTCGTTGTAAACTGTAGGGTAAGAAGGGGTGTATTAGAAATAATAAACACAAAAATGGATAATATCATCAACTTTTAAGTTTTGGATTGTCTGGATTTTGTTTTGCCATCGGACAATTTCGGAGTTTTCAATTTCTTTTCATATACTTTTTACTGTCGGTGTGTTCACCACTTCATGTCATCGTTATTGTCGTTCTCCGCATAGTAGTGGAGGTCATTGTTGAGAAGTTTCTCTTCCAAGAAGTCATTGATCATGTTGTACTGATCCTGGTTACTTGCCAACGATGACTGAAGAGTGGAAGGCGTATTCATAGCGTCATCAAATCTGAATTGATAGTCTCCGGAATCCTCCTCTTCGTATTTAGGTAACTCAAAGAAGTTACTTCTTCCGATTTTGAACGGATATCCCGACTTTTTATCCAAAAGAGGGAATTGAGTTGTGGTATTGATTGAGGAAACAGTTGTAGAGCGGGTCAAGGTACTCATCAACGAGTTGCTTTCAAAGTCTGATGAAGGCGAAGTAGTACGGGACAATAATCCAGACGATGATGGGCTATCAATATCGTCTTCTTCCTCGTCTTCAAAATCGATTTCCATATCGGAATCCTCGACGGTGTCCAAGTTTTCAAAGTCCTTGTAGTGGGCAAATTTCTTATGCGTACGCTTCTTCTTTGTGTTCTTCGTAGATGTAGTAGTAGTGGTACCGTTTGCGGGCACAGCATCATAGGTGATGAATGTCTCCAATTCGTCAATAGTTGTTTCATTAATGTCATTGATAATGTTGTTTTGTGGTGCAAGTGTCTGGCTTTTGGCTCCGAAACTGTTTTCGATATTAGCCTCGACGTCTCTTTCGTGTTGTTCTTTGAACTCGATCTCGATGAACGATCTTTTGTGGACGTTCTTGTCCAATTCTTCGACATCTTCAAAATCGGCGATTGGCCCTTCGTGGTTTAGTACCAAGTCTTTCAAGTGCTTGTAGTCGTGAATTAACGACAAGAGGTGTGATTTCAACGACAAGTTTTCAGCATCGATTAAGCGGACATTCCTAGTCAAAGAGGACATTATTACTGAATTCGAAGTGTCTGCATTGCAGCCATTGGTAAATGATCCGCTGTTTAGTGCCGATGTTGGGAGGCTACCAGGTTTAACTGAGGTTGAAATCGGTATCAAGTTGCTTCTTGGAGGTTGGTTGAGGTGGTGAGTGTGAATGCTGTGGCTGGTAGCAGTCACCAGAGCCAATGGCTTCGAAGGACTAATCAGTGTCTGTTTCCTGATACCATTAGTAATAGCAGGGGTGGCACTTGCAGAGGGATAAATGTCATTGGTGTCGGCAGGACTGGTAGACTTTTTTTGAGACTTTTTCCGGCGGTCTGCTTGTTTGGTAGCGCCGGCGGATGAGCCAGTTGGCAATGGGGCCGATGATGGTGTAGATGAAGGGTGATCTTTAGAGTCCTTACCGGAGACAGGTTTTCTACCTGGCTTGGGTCTGGGAGGAAGAACCCATTGCTTGGAGGTGCGGACTACTAATGGTGTATTTGAGGTGCCAGCGGTGGAGCCATTGGACGTTATGTAATTGGGAGTGCTCTTTATGCTTGTACTTGAGGACAGTACGATATTTGCTAGAATAGTAGTTAGTATTTTGCTCTGGACTTGGATCAGCTTAACGTAAACTAGTAAATACGAAGTATGATTTTGGAATATTGGCGATGGGGTCAGGCTATTAAGTAGATGTTCCTCTATAGCGAATACCAGTGTAGGACTTAGTAGCTAAAAGTCTGCTAATTCCACTTCTGGAACTGTTAACAAGCAATCTCATCTGAAGTAGCAGGTTCTGACCCAGCTCAATCCTTGGTTATTGGGTATACTTACAATACATCTTTCGAGATTTTTCAATGGATATTCAATGATGAAAAACGGCTTCAGCAATGGGACCGTCGGGATGTTACACTAATTGAAAAGAAAAGCAAGAAATGGAATACGGACGAACTATAATATCATAGTACAGTACAGAAGCAGGTTATTAGTGATTTCGAGTAATGGTATCACTGGACAGCGTGAAGTTGTTTTTTGGTATTATGAATAGGTACTTTGCTAGCGCACGGGAATTGGAAAATAGGCTTGATTCTTCACTCTGATTCTGTGTTTCTCTTGAACACACTTCCAACAACAAACAAGATCGAATTCGAATTACAAAATATGGCCCTGACTCTATGTTGAATCCTCTTGAAAACTAATAAATCCTGGACTTAACATCAATTGGCAATATCGGTTTGTATATATATATATATGCTAATGTTAAGTCCATCCCATTTTCCAACCATTATTATTGTCATGTTCTATGGATCCCAATGTAGAAGGGTGGACAATTTTTCGGACATTTGCGGGTGGAAAAAGGGACAGAATGCGTGGCCGCTGCAGCAGCGGCCGACATTAGTGGCCCAATACGGAAGAGATGGCTAGGAGTTGATGCGGGAATTTTCAGCTCGCGGTCAGGAAAGGGTGTCTGATGGGTATGATTATGAATCATCCCGATATGGAAGGGAGGAATCACAACCGAGCCTAAGCTCAGGTGGCCAAGAGTCTGGAGTTTAGACGGGATGAGAGGTGCTGGTATGGGTTGACGTAACCGGGCAGAACATTAGTGGCCCAATACGGAAGAGATGGCTAGGAGTTGATGCGGGAATTTTCAGCTCGCGGTCAGGAAAGGGTGTCTGATGGGTATGATTATGAATCATCCCGATATGGAAGGGAGGAATCACAACCGAGCCTAAGCTCAGGTGGCCAAGAGTCTGGAGTTTAGACGGGATGAGAGGTGCTGGTATGGGTTGACGTAACCGGGCAGAATGGGAGGGAAGCCCAGTTCGAGGGAAGGTTAGCTTCGGAAGAGGAAAGTCAGGGTGGCTATTTTGGTTCAATGTCGGGTTATACTGACGACGCTCATCTAATTCTCACTATTTTTTGAGAGATTGTATTCGAGGAATAGCAGTGTGCCAGAATTGATGATGTGTAGAATAGATACCGAGAGATAAAATTGGCGCGATTAGACACTTCACAACTAATCAATTGATGGTGCATCGATAATTTTATTATCATTCAGGCAAAGTATTACCTTATCTTCTGGGGGCCAAGGTATTTTACTGAGCCAATAATTAGATAGAGTTTGAGAATTATTACAATTGCACTCCGTGCGACTTGTTCATTCTAGCCAGCTCATCTCGATCCATATACAATTATTATTATAGTCATCCTGGGAGGCTGTATGTATTTTAAAACCTTCTCCACGCTGTCCCCTATTACGTGTATTTTCTAATTTTTCACCCATCACAACTTATCGCTACTATCAATTGTATTAATTACGCTTCAGAAATAATAAATATTTGCCCCTTTCTCCCTTAGCATTGCTGTCATCTGTCTCACTCCTTTCCGTGCAATCCTGGACAGGAAGTACGAGGTTACGTCGTACGTCCTTTTGGTCCTCGTGGATTGAGATTGCTCTGTAAGGATCACGTGCGATAGATGACTAGCAGGGCTCATCCACGGTATAATTTACTGATATACTACAGAGGCATGAACCGGAGGGATTAAATGCTGAGCACCTATATTAAAACTCGTATAATCCTACTTTTTCTCACCCGTCTCTTCCATTACTTCTTCAAATGCAAGCGTAATTACCATTGTCTTGAAAGAATTATTCTATGTGGTGTTGCTGGAGTAGCTCTTTCATCCTGCGACAAAACGCTGTATTGTCAGATTTTATGTGTGTAAACGATGCTCGGCAATTAAATCATTACTTGTGCATTACATTAATTGACTCGTCCTATTTTTGCATTATATTTATTACGGGCTCTGGTGCATTTGTTATTAAGCCCGGCTCTTTCAATCGGATGCTTCAATACCGTGTTTGTTGATATAGACATTTACTTCTCTAAACACCGTTGGTATAACGGTCTTCCGGATTCAAGATTGCCGAGAGACTAACATCAATTCTTAAAATTTACTCTCCATAGTAGAGCATTGAGTCAAAGCAATAGCATGAAATTTACCGAAGTATCAGTAGCTACATACTCCATAACCAATATTATAAAATCACAAGCTTTACAAAACTACAAGGCAACTATGCACCAGGTTCAACAGTCGTTAGCTGAAGCTAGAAGATTTTTCATTATAGGAACGAACTTGCCATATTTGACCATTAGAGGTTGTTCCGTGCCGTTGTCGGTTCCGGCGTCCCAACACAAACATATCTGCGACAATAAAGGCTCATAGTTTCAAGGCGACGGCCTAATGGGTAAATTTTCTAACCGTGGGAAAAGGTATTCCTCGCGACTGAAAATTTTGCGTGCGTTGTGTTCAGCAGCGGTGTAAATCAGACATTTTTTCAACACATCTAGCATTGCTGCTATTACGAGAGGTTTTCTGGGGTCCAGGATAGCAACATGATATAACCAGTACTCTACTAACTGTATGGGACGCGGTTTTATTTCCAAATACGACAATTTAAAAGTGGTACCACTTATTTTCTGAGTCAATCATTTTGAAAAAATCGGAGAAAAATCTGGGGCACTCACCGGAGTCCGAGAAGAAAAGTATGGGGCAGTATATTTTTGGACGACTCAAATTAGTTACTATGCGTGGGTATTGTGATCGTTGTAATGTGACTCGGGAGACAGTCACCGGCTAGTCAGGAGTGGGTTACAAATTCGAGTCTTGATTTAACACTCCTATTATCGACCGATAATCGCTGTGGCTGGCGATAGTAATATCGCTCGACTTCATTTTGCAACCTCACGCTAGAACAAAATTAAAATGTTAGCTATTCCTTGGTAATTTGCAAGATTTCTTTCGGTTAGGCGAGTGGATCGATTATTCTTGACGGACTTTGACGACTCAATTTTATTACTAAAGCCCCAAGTTGGTTTGGGATCCTTCAAATAATATTTGCCCGGGGTGCACGGAATTTTCTTAATGTATCATTTCAAGACACTTTGCTCGTAAATCCGGAGCATTGAAGTAATAGTGCTCTCGGAGTTATCCACTATTATCAAGAATTTTCAACGTGCAAGGTTACTTTTCTAAAAAGCCGTTCGTGGCTATTGCAGCTCTATTTCTGAATTTCATTACTATTCCTTCAAACCTACTTAAAATGCTACCTTTCAAAAGCTCATAGTGTTTGAACCTGCTGCAAGCAATCGCATTGAAAGATAACAGTATGTGCAAAAACTAGACGATTTGATTGTTGAGTTGAAGGCACAACTATGATATGAGAAGACGGATCTTACACCCTTTGGAAGACGTGCACCTCTTTCTAAAGCAGCCCAAGCACTATGTCCTCGTGCCTAGAGCTGAAGATCCGAAGACATTGTATGGAGACTCTTTAATGAATGTAAACTTTCCAGAGCATTTTTTTTACACGGGGACAAATATTCGTTTCAAGTCACATACTGGGTTCAAGTGATCCCAATAGCTAATAATTAACCTCCCTAACTAGCTGAGAGGTAATATGAATCAAATGAAGGAGATTTGGGGCTATAACAGTCAGATACAACATCCTTTTTTTTTTGACGAAATGGCATGTATTACGACTAAAGTCTAACCTATCTACTACAAAGTATATAAATCATCCTCTAATCCATACCGAATGGTGGAGGAAATCCTAGGATAAAA